>VZTQ01008240.1:58097-171145 GCA_013400755.1 Pelecanoides urinatrix | reverse complement strand
TAATTTTAAGAATTAATTTTATTAAAATTCATCTTTAATACAATATTTAGAATGGTTTAACTTTTTTGACATTATGATATGAACTTGCCATAGTTGATATGTTAAAATATATGTGAAATTCAAAATCGGTAAATATTCATTGGATATTAATAAGCATAGCTGTTTGAGAATAGCATTGGTTTGTTATTAGAAAATCTCTGCAGTTCACTATATGGTTTACTATAGTTAGAAGATTTTTGGACCACAGAACTTCTTCCTGCGTCCTTTCTTTTTGAAACACTGTATCTTTAGTATACTTTATAGTGTCACTTTTAAATGAGGAAAGGGAAGGAGGAGGACCTGTCAGATTTGGAATGATATTTGTCTTGAATTTTGTATTCAGGGAACATCTAATTACAAGAATGTCTTGTGAACAGACAGGATTGTGTATACAAATACCTGCTTGTTTTTCCTCAAAACATTATATCTTTAAGGCTTTGTAGCTATATTTAGAAAATGGTTTATGTGAATATTTGGTGGACTGATGTGAAGGGGCCTAAACTGTAATCCAATTTTTAAAGGGTTCATGGATCCTCTTCCCCTTCTTTGTAACAGGGTTTAGTCTTTAATGATAGCTGGGGCAAATATCAATCCTTACATTCATACTTATGCCTTTCCTGGGAGAAATCTAAAGTCGAGCCACAGATGTTTGGCCCTGTCTGTTCACAGTGTTCCTTAGTATATGTATGTGTACTGAAACTGAAGAAGCTATTACATATCATATACAGAAGTGCTATTTAGAATATATACATTTTAATTGAGACTGCTAGCTTTTACTAAAACAAGGTACACTATTTTGTGTGCCAGCTTTCCAGGTTTCCGCTGGCTTAAATAAATTTTAATCAAAATTTTCTTTAAAGTACTGAATTAGCTGTCTTTTCAGGAGCAGTCAAACCCTCTCACAGGATTCACTGTGTGCAGCTCTTCATTATCAGGTTGGTCTTTTGATTGTGTCCTATTTAAACTTGCAGTTTGACCAAGGTGAATTCTGATGTCTCAAATGCTGAAAGGATGTTTATGAAGATGAAATGTTTTAGACTCATGACAAAATCACTTTATCACTGACCAGAGATGGCACACACCTCTCAAAACAGATCAACCGTATGTTGTTCAAAACTGTAAAATCCAAATAAAGTAGATTAAAAAAAATCCCAAACAACAACACCCCACCACAAAACAAAAAACCAGTGCAGTATCCTGAATATAAGGGAAATAACTTGATAGCTATTGAGCAAGTTAGTAGGGATTGATTATGGTCAGAATAGCAGAACAGAATGTTTCTGATCGGTGTTTTAAAATAATAATAACCAAGTGAGGAAATGGTATAAATAAATTCTAAAAATATCCTCTCACTGATTTTAATAAATAAAAACCAACTGCCTAATTGTGAGAGCTGTAGGAGTTAAATTGTCTGTCTCCTCAGAGATTTCTGAAACAAATAGATCTCACAGCTAATAAACTTATGTGTTTCAGTCCTGTCTCCCATGGGTTTCCATGGTATTAGTCTCTATTCCATACTTGTTATCATTATGTTGATAAATGAGGTTTGGATCATTCACTTACAGCTGAGTTATGTGTAACTCATAATGCTTAGTTGTTGGGCCTTTTTTGTTTTTCTATTTAAACTGCATGGAAGAAACATAGGAAGGGGCTTCAGAAATGACAGAAAAATTCTTATGCAAAAGTCATTTGCACTTTATTCCTCATTCACAAAACAAACACATTTTAATGCAGACCTGTATGCAAGCAGTTCACTGGGAACATCCCCAAAATAAAATGCACTGACACTGGGGAAGCATTAGTAGATCATAAGAGAAGGCAATTTAAAAAACAAACAAACAAACAAAAAAAACCCCCAAACCTAGTGCCTTCTTTACAAATATATGAACAATTTTAGTTGTGATTAGAAGGCCAGTGCATACAACTCTGAACTTTGCCAAAGCTTTGCTAGCTTGTGCTTGGAAACTTCCCTTCATATAAAAAAAAGAAAAAAGTTAGTTAATAATTTCTAGTTTTTAGCAAGGAAGCAACAAAATGAAAATAACCTGTCCTATAAAAATGTTAACAAATGTATTAAGATGTGTTTGCCTTTCCCCTTCTTGTTGGCAGATCCCGCTGTGAGGCCATACAGGAAATTGAATCAACTAATCCATCACAGAAGCTTGTAGTGGTGCAACAGGTGGGAAGAGGAGAGCAGGCAAGAATGAGCAGAACTACTTCTTTTGCCTCAAGAATTACAGGAAGTTATTTTTTTCCCATGCTAATCTTTGTCTCTATGTTGTTGTTTTCCCATGTCAGAAGGTCTACAAAATGCACCTAAGTGTTCAATGACAGCATTTTAAGTTCTGGTACTTCATATCTCTACTTTTTTTTTTTGTTGTAGTAAAGGAAAACCTTTTCCTACACCACAAAAATGGTTTTGCTTTGGTGTATTACATATGTGTATGCAACACTGGTGCATAGCCTTATTTTCATTCATGAGATGTTTTCCTTTCAGATTAAAAAAAAACCCATGTCTAAATGACATGTTTTCCTTACAATGTACACCTCACTAAAACAGTGTGAAAACACAGAAATAGGAAAAAACTAAACATTTAAAAAAATCCCCTAGTGGTTATATTTGTAGCTGTGGTATTCAGTAAGGTGACTAGCATCATCTATGAATGTTTTATGTGTATGTATATATATATGTATACATATATATGTATGTATATATGTATATATACATGTATACTTCATGTTTATGAAACTCTTTACTGTGAGGATTTGTTTACTGCTGAGATTTGCCTTTTATTTTATGTGGCAACTCTTGATTCCAGAAGAGAGACAACAACCCACAAGAGAAATTTGAGGATATTGTGCTGAAATTTTTGAAAAATTTTCTTCCTTTTTAAATTGAAATACAGCTGAGACTGGAGTTGGTTATACATGGTACAGTTACTTCTCTTAATCCTTACTATACAATTAATTGATTACTGAACTGATCTGAGTGCCAAATAGTTTGTACTGTAATTAGCTGCAATTTTCACCAATCTAGTTCTTTTTATGTGAGAACAGATGCTTACTGCAGTACCAAAAAGCTTGATTATTTTGAATGCATTGATGAGAAAAGAAATACATACCACAAACAGCTTTGTTAGAAAAATACGAAGGTAATTTACAAAGTTACACAAACTGTATGAAAAGTTTAACTAGTAGTAAGTCTATACACTCTAACTGAGGAGGATTAATTTTGTCACTTGCAAGGTGAAGAGGGACTATAGACAGTGCCATCACTTTCCCCAAATAATGCTAGTTGTGGAGTCTGTTTAATAATTAACCTACCAATATGCTTCACACTTTAAAATTGATTTTCATTTGTGTAAGACTGACATATTACTTTTCTTCTCCAGGAGACAGATAAATAACTATGTACTAGTAAAGTGCCATTAAATACTTTGTGGACTGGAGATTAAGTTTAATAAACTGCAGAGGTAAAGTTTGAAAAGCAGTAGAGAAACTGAAATGGACACAAACTTCCAATTAAGTTTGTCATTTTTGCATTAAAAAAAAAGACATAGTTGTTCAGAAACATATTCCAAGCTGAAGACATGACTTTATTGAATGTCTGAGATATTTGTGTTTAAATACAGTTTAAAAAAAAAAAAAACAACACCAACACATCCCGAACAGTTTATTATAAGTCTTCAGTATCCTTATAACACAGGTTACAAAAAATAAAATACTACATCTAAATATGAAGGTTATGTTCCACTTAAAATATGCACAATTAGAGAATCACTTCATAAAGAGTTGTAACTCAAAGTGAGAACAATAAATTACTAGCATACAGTTTTATTAAAAACTTCATTTCCTTGTAAACTTCCTTCCTATTTAAAAGATCTGCTCAGGCAAGGAAATAATTAGTTTCTAGTAAACAACATATTTAATCTATGGCAATTAGCTGTGTCTTTTAACATAGAATACATATCTGGGCTATGGAAATTCCCTTAAGAATTACATAAGTAGCTGTACAATGTTTTTTAGAAGTCTGTTTTCCTCAAGCTATGCCTGTTTTTCCTAGTAAACTTAAGTAAACTACCATCTAACTACTACTGGTTTTAATAGATGGGTCAACAAGTGTAGCAGTGTTAGAGTACTGAAAGCAACTTAATTTATTCAAATTTCATGCATCTTTTGGCTTGCAGTAGGATTTTTTTGGTATGAATTAGTTAAATAACAGGAAAGGAGACTGTCACGCTCTGAGAGTTGTATACTAGCAGTTATGTAGTTTCTGTTTAAAATTCCTGTGGAGGACAGAAATGGATAATACCACACTTTTGTTCACAGCAGCTAAAATATAATCTTTGTATTAATTCCGTTACCCATTAGAACACTTCAAAGAGGTTATAATTAATGGTAGGAAATAAGTGTTTAACTACCAGAACTGAGAAATAGCTCATGTTAATCATATTCAATAACAGTACTCAAGCTTTAAAATCTGAAATTTCCTTAAAAATAAACACAAATAAAAATTAGTTTAATAACTCTACTATGGATTTATGGAAAACAAAGCCTGCTTTTCCTAATTTAACCTATTAAATAAGGCCTACTTGTACTTCAATAAAAGGATGTCAAACATTACTCTGATCAGAATTTGAAATATTCAGAGCTTTCAAAAATGGCCACACTATTTGTATTTTTATTTAATCCAAGCCTTACTGATAAACAATACAACTAATCATAATAAAATTAAGGTCATTTGCAGTTTACAATTAAATACTTCAGAGCTAAGCCCGAATTAGAACTGTGTCCCCTAACACATCCCTTTAAAAATCAATTCTTTCATAATTCTCAGTGAAAATTTTAAGAGATCTTTCATCTTTCTTGCCTGTCAGGCAAATCACTATTTGTGCAAATTTAAATATAGTATGTTGACCTTAATGTAACAGTGGACAGATAGTGAAAGAAGTGTTCAACAAATCTACTGCACAGTAAGACTTTTTCAGAGTGCAGAATATGTCTACAATAAAGTGCTTCTCTTAATAAGTTATATTGATAATAGTATAGATGTTTACCTAGTTTTAAAGCTTAAGTTGCTTAGTAAATAGTTTAATCTTCCTGTACCTTCCCAATCCCACAAGGCACATTCAAAACACAAGCAAAGCACTAACTAACTGTGAAGGATTAAGCTACAATAAAAAGTTCTAAGTGGTAGTAAACTACTGACTAGGTTTGTAAACAGTACCATCCCATTGAATCTCAAGGTTCATGCATTATTGAGGTGAGTTTCTGTGTAAGTAGCTTTTGAACTCCAGATTTAACAATCAAGCCAGCTTTCTTGATAATGCACTACTGTGCCTTAGTATCTTGATGTGGAATCCTACTTCTTTTGTCACTTCCACAAAAACAGATTTGATGCATTTCAGCCTCTAGATTTCATTTACAGTTAACACAACTGATAACTGGCTGGTTTAGATCGATTTACTTTTTTTTTTTTTTTAATGCATGTGAAGTTCACCTCTACTGTTCAAGCTTACAGTGAAGTTGTGCTCAGTACTCTTAAGAGAAAGTTTTGGTTATGTTAAAACATATCTGGGCTGTTTTGTGGAGGCCTTAATTTTGACTTGATATTAATTTTGACCTGATAGAAGTAATTAGCTTATGTAAGACTAAAATGGCAGGTAGGATCAAATTGAGTAATTAATTTCTTCGGGTTCATTTAAGACCAACTTTTAGAAGCTTCTTTAGAAAAGAAGTTACAAACAAAGTACGTTACCACAAATGATCTCCTGTATAAAATAATGAAATGGGACTCGCTTAATTATGCTTCCAAAAATGTTTCACACAACTTAAAAAGGAAGTAATATCAGGTAGAGCTTACAAAAATAGTCCAAATGCTCGCACAAGGTATACATAGCTAAACATTGCATTCATACCACAGAAGAGGAAGGTCTATGGGCAAGAGGCATTCCATTACTTTTCAAAAAAAGATCACATTGAGTTCTTTTTGGCTTTCACAACTCTTGCAACAGAGCAAACAAAAACAGAAGTATCAATGCCAGAGCTCCAGGTTTTCCTCGTTTGTCATTCTAGTCTAGCGTTTTATCACCACCTGCTCATATGCTCCAGATCCTACTCTGAAAGAATGTTTGAAAGAAATTAGTTCAATTCCAGTGGAATTAGTTTAATTAAATGGAAGCTAAACAGCAAGTATCACAGATAAGCAATTTTGGTGTTTAAAAAAACCTGAAACAACCAACCCCCCAAAAAACCCACAAAAACCCCACAACTGAACAGCTAGTACCAGAACAGCTGAATGTGAAGGGTAGAAAACGTGTACTTACCATGCCACTGAGTAACCTACAGTTCAATGCATTAAAGCATTTTGTGTTATACTACAGTCAAAATGAAGAATGATAAATAATGTTACTGAAAAAGAAGTTACTGTTGGACTTCTCTATGGTTCCTTAAACATTATCTTTGGGGTACCCCTCCTGCCCCAGCTATATCATATGCAGCTAATACTTCTTATATACATAAATAGAAAAACCAGTGAGTGATGGTCTTCTTACGTTAAGATACAAGAAAAACATTTTCTAGTCTTTTGTTCTGGAATTGTAAATGCACAGTTACAAAACTGTCTCACCCCCCACATGACAGAGCATAGTGGGTTGTTTTACATGGCAAATTGCAGAACTATGTCAAAAATTAATAGGGCAAAACTCTGCCTTAGTTTAATACTCTGCCTGGACTGTTCTGGCAAATGAATTAGGACAGATCTCTATATACTACTGTAGTGTGCTCTGTAACCATACATGTTATCCTAGATAGAAATTAGCGTGCCCAGTTTGCAAATAAGCCAATGAATTATCTTTTAACAATCAGTATTGCTTCCTTGTGTAAAATGTATTTGTTTTATAACTTTCAGCATCTTAGCAGCTGCCTTTATACCTAATTATTCCAGAGTACTTGCTGACTTTGCTGACATACTGATGCTATGCTAATTTTGTGAGATAAAGAAAAATCTTAAGAGTTATCCTGGACTGCAGAATCATGGTATTAGATCATATTCTTACCTGGTTTTAATGTTTTCTCATCTAGAAGACCCTAATACATTCAGGTCAAGCCATATATCAGAGTATTTGAAGAGGGTTTAAAGAAGAAAAAAATCTCCCTGGTTCTAAAACAACTACAAGAAGATGATCTGAAGCAGATTATCAAAGGAGAGAGTTTAGGGCTACAAACAGTTGAAAGATGAATAAGCCATTGAAATAGGGATAGTGCAGTGTATGGAATCAGAAGGAGTTGTGAGCAAAACTGAAGTGAAGAAAATTATGCTTGTTATCAGGAAGACATAAAAGTTGATACTTTAAAGATGGATGTATAAAACACTTAAGACTTTCTTCCAGCTCCAGAGAGTAACGTGATAAGTCTGTAGAGCTAAGATTTCAAACTGGTGCCTGTTTCCTGTGTCCATACTGAAACATTGCTTATATCTGAAAACTTTGGAACTGAGACTCTTCAGAACCTCCAAAAGTTATAATTCTTATGGCTGACACATCAGTTTTATTTTGAACTAACCTATGTGTTTTGTTTTAGAACCTGATGATCTAGTTCTTTTGGTGCCTTTAAATGATACAGAATAGAAGATAAAAAGATCAAGAATGTATATACAGAATAATTCCTGTATAAGATGCATTTTTGTTTAGTATTACCTATGGATTAGTTGTTCAGGTTACATACCTGTTAGGGAGATGATGGCTTCCAAAAGAAGTGCTTCCACCAGGGCCCACAAATAATCTTAAACCTTCTTCTAAAAAGCAAGGGAATTAACATATGTTAGCTTCCTTTAATGTTGCCCTCGCTAAAGCTAAGTAATTTTAAATCTACTGGTTTTCTAACTGATACTTTCAGATGCAAATGTTTTAAGTAATAAGGAACCAAACTTCACATGGTATAAGTTGGAGGAACTACCTTCCTTGTAGTTTTGCCCATGCTCTTTTCTTTTCAGACTTAAAGTAATTATCTGGGAAAGTTACTAGAGTCATGCAAGGGTCTTTTCAACTTCTGGGATACAGGAAGAAGCAGAAAATATAAGGACTGTGCATACGGATCACTATGATTACAAGCAACAGAGACTACGAAGAGAATGGATTTTCCTAAGGCCCATAATGTGCATCAGTTTTCCTTAAGCTTCCTTATTTATCTCCATACCTTCTGCACTTGAGTCTAAACTGAAGTCTTGACTCTGGAGTATTTTTTCAACTATATCATCAGCATCAACTCTGGTAGCATCGACCCTTTTCAGCTGTGACTCCACAGAGTCTTGCTTTACAGGATGTCTGCAAAAATAAATATATTTAGAGCTCTTAGAAGTGATATAGTAAATTATGTTTTACTTCTGCTAGATAAGGCTTTCAAAGTTAAGTGTACCTGCAGAGTTTTTCTGATGGTGCATCTTTAACAGATGTATCAATATTAGTTTCAGTTACTTTTGGCTCAGTCTCTTCACATGGCTCTGGAATACTTCCAATTCCTGTTGAGGTACTACCCACTGAGGTGTTTCTCGTGTGGCAGAGTTCAGACAGACTGGATGATCTAGAGTGACATGTGCTATATCCTGTTGGGAAAGTGCAGGAGAGCTAGGTTAGGTGTTGTTGACAGCTAAGGTCATTACTTGTATTTTACCATCCTGAAAGCAGAATTTGTGTTTTGTCTTCTTATAAAGAGACTTCAAAAGCCTTATGAATGTTTGTGCATACACCATCTAGGCAATTTACTTTGGGTTTTGTATTCTAGCACATGCTGTTTTCTTTTTGTGCTAAATAACTCTTGCTTCTAACAAATATAATGACTTGGTGTCATTACTTGCCCTTTGGCTTTTAGAACTAAGTCTCCATTTGTAAGTTATTTGTTTTTACACATGGAAGAGGTAAAAATCTCATTCAGATATGTGAATTGGAGGGAGCTAAGGGAAAAAGCTGTCTCACATCTGAACAGATAATTCATTGTACTTTTACAAGGAAAAAAATGTTACTCTCCCCACACCTGAAACTCCTAGGAAAAAGCTTCCAACTTAAAACCTTTTTTTTAAACATATGAAGTATACTTATTTTCCACAGTCTAAAACTGTGAAAGTAAATAAACCCCAACAATTCATAACAAAATTGTTAACAGCTACCTGACAGTTTTGACTGCTGACTTGCATAGCTTGATGTTCTGGAATGTCCACATGCACCAAGTTCATCTGGGACTGAGGCACTCTTTGATGAGACATCTGCAACATGTGTAAATGAGATACTGTTGCTAAAGCCAGCTTTGTTATTACTTTGCCTGTAATCTTGATTAGATTCAAATGTCAGATTTCCCAGAGGGATTAGGGACTTGACACTGGTTTTCTACAAACCCTTTGAAGATTCAAGTGCTGCAAAAATACCATGTATGTTAATGAATATGCATTCCCTAAAAAAAAAAAAAAAAAAATCACAATACATTTCTATCTGAGTAAAACAGAGACTACCATTGGGTTAGAAAGATTTGTATGAAATGTAGTTTTAGATTTGTCTACTCTGTAGACATTAAAGATATCACCATGCTTTCCATAATACCATAGTAGAATGGTATGCTAGATGTTTTCTGGCTGAAAAAGTAACTGTAGTTAAGACAACTTAAACTGTGTTTAGGGTGGAAATCAACAAGCTATGTAGGAGCCTGGAGCTTATTAAAAAAAACCCAAACCTCCCCCCAAATCCCCCCAAAACACCAAACCCCCCCAAAATTTCAACGTGTAATAAAGTGTTTTAATAGTATTTTTTTCCTAATAGTCTAAATTTCAGCATAACTACTTCTATTTCCAACAATACTTAGACCTTTTACCACTCAAAATTTACTCAGTTATGTATATCCCTGTGATTTGTAAGTTGAAAATCAAGGGCCAAATTAAATGCTCAGTCAAAATACAAATCCAAAGCAAATCAAGAAATGTGTCACACAGAAAATGAAAGATTTTAAATATTAAAAAGAAGGCAGGCTATCAATCCAGTTGCTGTTCTTTCTTTCCATTAAATAAACTGTTACAAAATTAAAAAAGAGAGATTCCACTGATGTTATCTAGGAGAGTATGTCTCGACAAATAACCAAAGAAGGTCCCTTTGTGGGCCAACTGTCAGCATCCCTTTAAGAACTGAAGTATTTTGTACATCTCCTTGAAGCTATGAAACCAGTTATAAAAGAATTGAGATATTAAGAGCATTATTTTATACCTGCTATGCCCAGATGTACTACTTTTAAGTTTTCTCCGCCTCTTCTGTCTTCATGCAAAGATTCTGATTCTCCAGCAATTGCTATAGACATTGCTGTGGAAGGAGGCCTGTAAGAAAAAGGTGATTAAGATTTGCTGTACTTTTGCTGTAATCCCTCCAAATTGATTAGCACAGATTTTTCTTTTCAAGTAAGTTGGCATAATTCATACTGTGCTTCAAGTTAATAGGCTTATAACTTTTTTCTGAAAACTTGTCGCTTGTAGGCTTGTAACTTTTTTCTGTCTAGCCCCCTGTGAAAAAGAAAAAAAGGAAAAAAAAAAAGCTTTTGCTATTGAGCTTCAGGACATTTTACAGAATCTATCTGCTCAGCCTCAGTCCTTCAGGCTTCTGGGGATCCTTTGGAAAGGCTTTTCCTTTTTTGATGATTGGTGAAGTGATATGTGTTTATTTTGAAGTTCTTAATTATTTTTTTAAGCGTGTGAATCACAGGATATTTTATGTACTAAGAATATATATAATTCCGTACTTTATGGAATACATGACAAGATGATAAGTTAAAAAATAAACCAAACCCGCACAACGACAGTTGGCCTACTTAGCTTGTGCACTGTGATGTACTCCTGGCTTTGTTTCACCTCTGTTACAGTACTTGAGGAGATTCTGGGCTGATAACCCTCCCACTCCTAATAAAGGGGCCTATGTCACCATCTCCATGTATTCCCCTCTAAATTCTACCTCCTGCAAATTAAAAAAAGCATTATGTATGATATAATTTAAATTTGGTTCAATATTAAAAAAGCTTTTAATAAATCTTAAATGCTTGTTTCAGTTTATACCAAGACCCAAAGGGATATTTTATTAAAATTAATAAACCTCTAAGTTTTTATTTTGCTAGTGCAAAGGAAACTAATTAGAAAATGACAAAGTGAAAGTAATCTTCTTTTGCAAGCAAATACAACTACAATACCTTTCAAGGTGTTACCTACAGTTTTTTTAATGTTTTGTTATTTTTTACTTTGGGAACAGACTGTTGGTCTGCATACAAATGGATATTTGTTGACATCTTTAGATTTGATGTATTGAATAAATTAGTCACTGTCTTTATGTACAGTAACATATTCCCTCTTATATTACATTTGAAAGTAAAGAGAGAAAGAGAAAAAGCACTTCTGGAAATATAATGCTTATGTGACTTAACTGCCTAACATACTTTTGAAAGCAAGAACCGAATGCTTTCAGGGATGTCACCCTAGATCAAACATCAAGATTTCTAGGCTTCTTCGTAAAATATATAGCTGATTCCAGATTGTGAAATTGTTTAGAGGTTTATTTTTCCTTCTACGAAGAACATCTGGATTAGATAAATTTTTGTTCTGTTTGTGTTGAAAGTTTACGTTCCAGGAAATGGTTATATCATCAGTTTGGAAGAAAATGCCAAGTCTGAATAATTTCAGTTATAGATATTTTTCTTAGGGAGCCAGAAAACTATTGAGGTACTAATTTCAACTACTTCGGTACCAGCCAGTAAAGAACAGAAATATGTTGTTTTATTAGCATACAAGACTGGTTAGTTAGCATACAAGATTGGTTAGTTGCTTTTGAGAAATTGGTTATCAGTATCAGTGATGTATTTGTTAACAGGTCTGACTCAAAGTAAATCAAGCGGTGCTAAATAACTAGGGATACCGAAAAGCTTTGCCCAATCAGACAAATTCAGATAATACCCCCTTACTATTTATTCAGTAAGCACAAGATGAGATTTCACAGTTTTCTATTCTTCTTATTGAAGGTTAGAAGAAGAGAGGAGAAAGGGCCTTTAGTGGTGCAAGGGGACATTGAAGAGTTCCTGTGGAGAATCATCTGAGCTAGACCGGTGCAGGCAACATTCTCAAATGTCCTCAGAAACAATGGTAAGGATACAGCCACAGCAGTCTCTAGTTGCTACAGAAAACAGTTCTCGATTGTCCTAATGAAACCTGCAAATCTTTGATCCAACATAAGGTCTGAAAGTATAAATGAAAGTTGAGAATCTACACAAAAAGTTGAGATTGACATAACAAGGGTGAAGCTAGCAATTTTTTCCAGATTGTTTTCCTTAAGCTCATTTTTTCTTTTCAAGTTATATGTAATACTTGGAACTCTGCCTTAGATTGTTTTTGAAAAGGCTAACATGAGAACAAGGAATGTTGTCTCAGACCAAAAGTCTGTCTAGCCTTGCATCCTGTTTCTGTCAGCAGCAAACAACAGATGCAAAGAGAATATGGCACACATAGTAATTTATCTCCTGAATATTCTTCTAGCATCTCCTCATCTGTAGCTTAGATATTTCTTGAGCCTCATAAGATGTTTGATACTTAATAGCCCTCAACAATTTTTTTATTCAGGAATTTGTCTTAATTCTTTCTTGAGCTGTTACTATTCATAATGTGTAGTAGCAAGGAGTTCCACAGCTTAATTGCAAGTTGTGGGAAGAAAATATGTCCTCTCATTTTGATTCCATCTCCTTCTAGTTTCACTATAACAACATGGTCAATGAACCGAAGAAAAATTGGAGTTAAAGTAGAACTTAAGGGATCAAATTTATTTTAAGGGAATTATTTCATCAACCCCTCCCCCAAACATCTTGTGACTTGTAAAATACAACTAAGTTGGTTTAAACCTGATCTAGACAAAATTGCCATCTACTGTCATGTAGAAATGGAAAAGATTGACATTAAACTGAAAAGCACGTACACTTTGAACAACCCAGTCTACCAACATTCTAAATTACAGAAAAGCAGTGGCATTAAGAGTCTTGGCAAATACTGAGGAATTTTCCACACTGCATTCATAGAAGCAGATTCTATACATATCTCTAAGCCTATCCTTAAAATTAATGGCATTTAGGTTATTATAAAATATCTCCTATAATACACATTACATGTGAGAGTTCTTCACTTCCTACTGATCAGGATAATTAAGTCATGGTTAGCAAGATAGCGGTGTTCAGGAAGCTTGCCAATTGCGCTGTTTCAGTTTAGTTATCCACTAAGCTTGGGGGCCTTGTAACAAAATGGCTTATTAGTCTAGAAAGAACGCAACAATTTCATCTTACTCATGACTAGGTTTTTCCCTAGCATGCATGATTTTTCTGTCCTGTGGTTAGCTATGGAAGCTAACACGCTCTAGCAAAACTGTTACATTTCCTTAACCTACAGATTAAGACCAAAAGATCCTCAATATATAGCAGTGTATTTTCCTAGCTACCTCCTCTCTCAGATGTTACCTCTTGCATCTTTTCGTAAGTTGCATAATGTCTTTGCCAACTAAATATCTTTAAGTGCTTTGTCTTGTACTAAGTCATATCACACGTCTGTTGTTTTTTTTTTTAAATAAATCTTTCAAAATCATCTGAGACTTGTGAATAAAAGTTGTAACAGCACATTTTCCAAGCACAATTATTAGTCAGATCACCCCGTACCAAGTATATTTATATAAACTTGCTGCAGGAACAGTTTCCCTTAAGTGTTTCTTTTTTTTTTTTTTTTTTAATTACAGATGTACAGGCTAGTATTCTTTGCTTGAAAATATACTATTTAACAGCAAGGAGAACTATGGTAGTTCTACTAGTATTTTTACCATGTTAGCCATTATTCAGCTACCATCCCATTTTTTTGTGCCTTTTTTTTTCTTTTAATTGTTGCCAGATTGGAGAGATTGATAAACACAAATTAGAAGTGTAATTCTGAACATAGAATGTACGACCAAAACACTATGCCACCCAGATTTTTTTGTAAACTTACATTTTAAAGCATGGGTCTCCAGACATTAGCTGCATGTTGATCAAAACCTACACATTAAGAAAACAAAAGCCACTGTAAGAAAAAAAATGGAATTGGTCTGTGATATATAGCCATGTCACTAAGTTATACTTGCCACAAATCTTACATTTAAGTAAAATAAAATAGCATCATTACATATGCAAATACACTTATGCAAAAACTACATCTTTTTTCTTAGTACACATGCAAACAACACAAAATAGCATTTAAAGTAACATAGTTGCACATACAAGATTCTGCCAAAGATACATAGATCAAGAAGAATCTTAGAATGGCGTCAAGGGAAAAATGGAGACAGGAATTCTAAAAGATTAATGAGCAAACAGAATATTGTTTAAAACAGTGGGTGCTGAAGTATGTTCTTTGCTAAAGGTGTTTAGCAAACTGCTAGCGTACAGGAACTGGGTGTGCCAACATCAGAGATAAAGTAAAACCACAAAAGGTAAATAATGCCATAGGACAACAATGCATTGAGAAGGCTTGTTAGCTGGGTCAAAGCCATCAATTATAAGTTTTTTGGAAAAAGTCTATGACTGTCTTAAAGAAATCAGAAAGTGTATGCTTAAATGGTGTAATTGATAGTATGAGAAATTAATCCTAGTGTCTTCGTAGGAAAAGGAATTTTTAAAAAACTTACTTGTAACATTCTGTATGTAATTATTTTCAGGTTAATGCAGCTTATTCAATTTTTTAAACTCCCTGGACTAATGGGAGAGAACAGCAGGGTGGGTTTCTTCCAACAATGCTCACCAATTGTTACACTGATTACTATCAAATAGAAAAGGGAAAGTTCCAGGAGTCATGGCGGTGTTGAAGCTGGCTTATACATGAATAAGCCAATTAAGAGACTCAGTCTTAGAAAAGCTGCACGGGAAGTTGCCCAGTCTTAAAGATATAATTGCTACATTTATATGAATGTATTAACTATTGATTCCCTATTCCATTTTTCAATTCAAGTTAGAATAGAAATACCTTTTGAAAGCTTTTCTTTTACAGCTAGACAGCTCCATTTCAAAGAGCAGGACAAATTGTATTTTTGACTGCATTAAAATAATGGATTTTAATGATTCTCTCTAAACAATGCTGATATGTTTACTTTTAAATAGTTTTCCTTCTAAAAGAGGTTCAGCAACTATGTTTTAAATTTCATTAGGTGCTTAATAATACCAGGTGTTCTCTGCTTTATGAGTTTAAGTATGATAAAGGAAACAAATTACTTTGAGAATGGAGTTATCTTGTCTTGTATTTTTGGTATCATAACCTTCCAGTAAACAGCGACGAGTAGTATTTCCCGATCCAGCAAACTCTGCTAGATTTAGATCTGCAAATCCCAGCTGTTAAGAGAGAAAATGACAAAGTTAGTAGTAAGCATATTACTAAATGAAGGTACTTGCTACATGCACAGTGTTGGGTGCCACTCAACAGCAGTTTCTCTCAAATATGAATAAGAGCCCATTAAAGGGAGTGGTCCAAGGCAAAAAGCAGAAAACAAACTTTGAGTGTCAAATTCCGCATAGCTCTATTTTCAGTTAAAAATTAAATTCTCAAGAGGAAAAAGAACAAGGAGGGTTTTCTTTATTTTTAAAAGTAAACACATGCAGAAGGATTTACTTTTAATCAACCCTTTCAACATACTAAATTGAAAGAAAAAACATTCTGGTGGTATAATATTATTAGATACTTATTAAACACACTGAGAGCTCCAACACCACTGTGTCACTATAATGCACATAATGAAATCATGGGTATTAGAGTACTATTCTGGAATTACTTTAAAAGGGCATAAAATGACAAAGAAAAGCTAATTCGTAGGCAAAATTAGATGCATCTCAATTTACCTTTGCATATGCCTTTCCTCCTTTTAACTCCTAGAAAAACAGAAAAAAAGAAAAAAAGTCATGCCATTAAACCATTAAAGATACTGATTGAGGATTTTTGTTTGGTTTTTTTAGAAAAGCAAATACTAATCTTCGTTTTAAAATAGCTCAATACACATTTGCTAGGCTGTACTGTTGTCATTTAGAACTTAATATTAATACTGTCCTCGGTGCAGGCAAGCAGGAGACTGTCATCTTGCAGAGGGGGGAAAGGGTGAATGCCTGATGCCAACCAGCATTTGGCTCTTGCAAAGTCTAGCCCCAAAGGTAGGAAGTGCTGCATACAAAATTCTAGTACTTAGCACAGTTCAAGGCTTTTAAGTTTACTACTGCTTGCTAGAAGTATCTATTAAGGACTAACTTTATAAAGACTGATGAGCGATTCCTTTGCTGTCCTGCTGGAATAAGTGTTCTTTTCAGTAAGAATGTAAAAAAACATCAATTAGTCAAACTAAGGTAATTAATAAGATTACTATGAAATTTTACTAGAAGAATATCTGACATGGTTGCAGCTAAAATTTGCTTTATGAAGTTTATCAGACATTTAAAAATTAAACCAAAACAAGTGAAAAAAGAGCAAGGAAAGAGGAAGGAGGGAAAAAGAGCTACTTGCCTTCCGTACAGACACCCTGCAAATACAAGTATCCAGAATCCCTGTTGTGGCACTGATTTTACACATAAAGAAGAACTTTTTCTTCCAGCGGACACAGTTTGCCTGTACTACCTCCCTGCAAATAGAGAATATATGCTTAGCATCAGTTGCATATACATTCAGGACCGTAAAATGCAATAGAACAGCTCAAGAACAAACACTGGTTCCACTGTTTGTAGAGTGGTCACTTCATGCAAAATCTGATCCAAGGCCTAAATAATCATCCTTCATTCTTCTTTTTGTGTAGCAAGACTGATCTTCAAACCTTGAACACAATATTAGGCCTGCAGAAAAATTCAACAGCCATGTGTTTTTGCAAATGAATGAGACTGTGATTTCTCCAGTTTGCCTCAGGAGAGTGAAGTCTTCCTGAACATCAGCTCCCAGGCACTGTCTTCCAAGCTGCTGAGCTTTGGAATGTGCTCAAGATACTGCCTTTGACAAGTAGTTTTTCAATACAGAGGAAAGGAGCATCATACAAGCAGCATTAGATAAATTTGAGGCCTAGAAAAGTACAAAGGAGATGATGTAGAATAACCAGATAAAAAGTAAAGCACTTGGGGCAAACAAGAATTTCACCTACATACTGGGAGCTTGCCATTGGAGAGCAAAATAAAACGACTAATATCTGAATGGATTTGCAGGAGGATTACAACCTGACACTATGATGCGGCTGAAAAAAAGGCAAAATGTAGGATGCTTTCAGCTATATTAATGTTGTTATTATATAAGGCTCAAATGGAACACATTATTCTGTTTGGGTAACGCTGGCTCAGCAAGAACAGACTCCAAAATGAACAGGTACAAGGAGAACAACTAGAAAACTCCTGTATCTTAAAAGAAAAAAAATACATACAATAAAAATACACTAAGTAATTCAAACACTTTAGAGACCAAATAACTTCAAGTCAAATGAAAAGTGGTTAGGACCAAAATAAGGCATAATCAAACATTCATTTTAAACTGAAAATTACAAGGTCTCAAGCCACACAGCAAGTTTGTAGAACAGCCTTCAAATAAGAGAAGTAGGAGCAAAAAAATCTTAACTGTATTTAAAGACAAGGTTGGCCAGTTTGTCAGTAACAGGGGACATAAGGACTGGTGATTCTGAGGGACCTGCCTCAATGATCAAAAGCTCTTTTCTTGTCCCACACTTCTAAACTCAGAATTTGGAACTGCGGAGAAATTGTGCTAATTACTTCTACTGCTCTAATCGTTCCAGTACTGTCTTCACATACTGAAGTAATATTTGTCCTTTTCTTTCTCTTCAATTTTTCTAATACTTATATTCCTGTTTTATATTAACTTCTTAGAGCACCTTATTATTGAAGATCCAGTCTGACATCTTTAACAGAGGTAGAATTCTATGGTTCCACATAAGATGGAGTCAGAATTTATCATCTGTGGAGAAATGATCAATCGCAAGGCTCACGGAAAAGCTCCAATTTGCTGTGCTGGTGAGACTGCCAGCTACAGTGCTCACTGGCACCGTGACTTCCTAAGGTAGGAATAAACTAGCCTGCCTAAAATGAGTCAGTTCAATGACCACAACAGACTAACGGATTCTGATGATACAACACTGAGTCATATTCAAGCATGTGACCTAAAAGGAACAGGCTCTGTACACCACGAGCTACCTACCTTTTATCCGTTATGTTTTATATTGTAAACTTTCCTGTGCTTTGGAAAAAAAAATCCCAACCTACCAGTATATGAGTTATTTAAATCCAAAATAGAACCTGAATTCAAAGAAGGCAAATTACTAATAGTTACATCCTCTACTGGAAACAGGCTCAAGCAAGAAGTCATCAAGTAAAATACAACCTTAAAGGGATATTTGATAACTGCTAACATTTGTTACACTTAGAAGGTCTGGGAATAACTTGCAGCACTTACGTGATAGTTGCTCAACTCTCAGGTAAAGAAAATAGGCAGCTAGATGTCCAATGTCAAGCAGAACACAGCTATCCAAGTGCATGGGTATCTGGGGTCTGCATATTTGCAGGTTTCATACACTGCTTTCATACACACTGCTTAAAGATAATGCAACTTCTGAGAACACTCTTTTTCTGCAGATCACAGTGGTCCAGTAACTTAGAAATGAAATCTCCGTAATTTATTTTTTAAAGTTCTTATTTTCCTAAGTAACATTTTGAACTTATCCTAGAAAGAAACAAAAAAAAAGAGCCTCTTCTCTCTTAAAAACACCACTACATCAAAATCAGTTTTACCTTTTTCATGAGCTGTCTAGCTACAAACTTTGCTTCAAATAGAGAAGGGATATTTATGTCACTATCTTAAGTCATTAAATTCTCTGTAGTACTCTGATCCTTCTGTCAACAGTTCTATCAGGATAGTTTGAGAATGCTAGAAGCTCTTACTAAACAATACTAATGTCCTCTGTGAGCACCAGAAGCAACAGGCCTGCATTAATACTGAAAGACAATAGACTTGCTCACGCCCTCAACCCTGCTGGTAGTTACCCTAACTTTCAGGAGCTTGTTAGACTAAAAAGACTGAGCAGGAAGGTGAACTTAAATGCAGATTAACTAAGTGATATGGTTGGTCAAGATTTTATTTCACTAAAAACATCACACTTTGGCACACTGGTAGTATTCCTCCCCAAAAAATCCAAACATATAGACACAAAAAAATCAGATTTTTTGTGTAGTTTCATCACAGCATAAGGATCTCAGTTTTAACACACCACTATAATTTAAAAACCTCTACATTAAGAGGATAATTTAAAATGCTGTCGTCTAACAAAGTGATTGTTGTAGCTGGCTGACTGTTTTACTGGACTTAAGAGAGTTACTGAAATTAAATCTTACCAGAAATAGCTAATCAATACTAAAATGCACGCAATTATACAAACCTTTATTAAGTTTCAAAAAGCAAGAACTCTTAACAATCCTTTGATTTAAGCTCTATCTCTAATCTCAGATCAAGGCATATCAGCTATGGTCACGAATCCACAGGGAGCCTGCATTTGTACATTACTACACATCCAATAATATCTGCAAAACAATCCAGTCTCGAGTGTCCTTTTGGACAACTATAAGCAATGTAGATTTTCTGCTATTCATTATAAGGCTATAAAACAATGCTACAAGACTGGAAGCGTTTCTTTCACTGGCACATTGTTTTAAAAAACAAGATATTTGAAACATTCGTACACAATCTGCAAAAAAACCCCAACTGACTGCCCCCCCCCCGCCACCGAACAGTTCTTCTAATTCCATTATATAAAGAAAAATTTGACATTTTAATGAAGGTAATTTTTGTGTGAAGAAAAGCACCGGCAAGTTATTCTCCTCATACCGAAAGAAGTCAAATAATCAGAACATTTAACTTTAAAGAGTAATATCTAAGTTTCTGAGATTCTTAGTTCAAGTGCAAGGCCTTTAGAAAATAAACAGTTATATTGATTGGTTACTATGGAGATGAACCCAGATAACTTCTTGGCAACTGTGCCTGTGCTACAGGGCATGCTGCAGAAAGCTTTCCGTTATGAGTCAGTTTCCTATGAGCCTCACAGTCACTTTACCACATGCAAAGCAGAACAGTTGTTTTATGAATCAAAATATATCTTAGTACTAAGATACATTCAAATATGTACTAGGTTGTCGTGCTTTGGTGTAACTTAATGAATGCTGCCAGTAAGACCTAGCCAAGCATAAACTGAATAGGCATACTTTAAAACGAATAGATTCCAAAGTATAGTTTAAGTTACCATCAGTTTAACAAATTAAGTGTTTTTTGTTTAGAGGGACAATTTCACATTGACTAAATTTCAGATGCAAGATTTCAGCTGTAGACAGGTCTTTTTCTGTATGTATTTTATGTACTGTACACAATTGCAGTTTAGAATGATGAATAAAAGTCTTCATTTTTCTCTTCTGATCCACAAAAGAGAAAATCAACAAGAAACACAACACAAAAGAAACAACAAATCCTAATCAAATCAACTCCTCATCCTAATTTGTTAACAAGTGATGGGCTCTTTTTTTTTTTTTAAGGTGTTTATGACCTGCAGATTGCCACATGGATAAAGGATATGAATAACGACTTGTTTCAGCAAATAGCCACAAATGCAAATATAAATCACTTTTAAGGACCTTAAGTGTCATGGGAAAAATCCCTACTTAGCAAATGGAAAAGCTTTAGCAGGAGAGACTTAGAAATAAAGAAGCCAAAACTCCTTATGGGCATTTACCAAAATACTGTGTTCCCTTAATTAGAAAATTGTTTATTCAAGTTTTTATCTGAATTATTCTAGACAGCCAATTATAACATTTAGCCATATGCAGATGATTATGTTGAACAGATTGTTTTTCTAGTGTAATTATTTAGAATCATTGGTCACCGAGGAAACAAAAAATTGGGAGCATTTGTTTTCAGTTTTAAGGTGTCATTCAGTCTTTATATTAGACTACTTTCATATGAAACTACTTCTAGAAATACTTTTGGAATCAATTGGGTCAGTATGATTCTTTATGTTAGGGAAGGGGTGTTTGCTTAGACAACTTACAGCTATTGTACAGAATGTGAGTTACCTAAAATCTCACTATAAATGCCTTGGAAAAAAGCTTTTTCACTCCATGAGGTAAACAAGAATATTATTGTTATAACTGTTATTTTTTAAAGCTGGTAGTTTAATGGGAGGGCTCCTTTGGATTTCTAAGAATTGCTGAGGCCAGGTTCTTAGAGTCCAAAATACAATGAATAAAATACCTTTAGAAGAGTTCTCTCGGAGTGAATGCAACGTTTCCAATATTGCCTAAGTTTTGCTTGCTTCTTTTAGCAGAAAATATGTCATGTTGATCAGAGAGCCCGAGAGAAGTGAGGCTGCTGCAGCTCCACTCCCCAGATCCAACCAGTAGCAAGACTGAAGATGAGTTCCCGGTAAGCACCCACACACACCACAGATAGACAGCCGGCCACACGGATCACGGACACACAGACTGCTCGAAGAGACAGCTGGCACCAACAGCCTCACCCCACTCCCCTCTCTGGCTGAACAGGACAGAGGTCTGCTAGCAGGACCCATATATGTCTCCCAGGCTACACCACCTACGCGACAACTAGGCTGGCTTGATCTGCGATAGCATTTACACACTTGCACAGCTGCACTCGCTCCAGGTGCTGGCACCACAAGCACACAGGTTTCTGACTCCTGGTCCCACCCCAGTTGCTGGTGCTTAGTTTCACTCATCTGGTCTCTCCAGTTGCTGGCACACAGGTGCTCTGGCCCACGATCCCAGGCCAGTTGTTGGCATAATGGACACAGAGGCCCCTGTGACCCACAGTCCCACTCCCATGGCTGGCACTTAAGTCCACTCACTCAGGTGTCTCCTGTTGCTGGCATCACAGACACCCAGGTCCTCTGATGCACAGTCTTGACTCTGGGTGCTGGCACTCAGACACACACACACCCATATACACAGAACAGAGGGTTCTTCACCCAGGAAACAGTTAGAAAGTAGTTTAATATGAAGATACAATAGACTGCACTGATTAGGAACAGAGACAAATGTACCAACCAGCAAACTATTTATACCTAACTGGCCTTTTTATCCCCTTACCTCTCTATTTTCCCCACACTTGTTCCTCCTCAAATCACCTAAATTCATCCCTTCCTCCACCTTTAGTTCCTCCCCTAAACATCCCATAATAAGCCTCTTCCCCTGCATCCCATAATGTGTCTCATAGCCCTATGCAGCAACTCCCCTCAGTCCAAAAGGTGCTTTAGTGTTAGCTCAACACGATGGGTTTCCTGCCTGGACAATGGGGCTGAGGCTCTCCCGGGACAGCCCTGGGAGGGGCCCGGACAGGGTGTCCCCTTGTCCAAGTCCATAATTTCAGTTCCCCACCTGCCTCTGTGTCCCTGGGCTTGTGTAGATGGGCCTTTGATGGGCTGATGGTTCCTGTGACAGGCCTGGGAGTAGCTGGGGCAGGGTCTGATTTTAGCTCCCCCACCCTCCCCTGTCTTTGTTTCCTGGGCTTGTTTGTGGGTGTGCATATGAACTTTTATTATCTAACCTAACAGCTTCCTTTGATCAACCCTTAGCTGAATAAACTTAAGACAGCTCTGTCCTTCTGATACAAATACAACGTTTAGTAGATTGGAGTAACACAGTTATTTTTAGTGTAGGAGATAGTCTTTTAAAATGGGAACAATATCCCATTCATATATATATTTTTTAAATTTTTTTTTTTTTAATACATATATATAAAAAACCAAACATCTTTCTTCTGCAGAATGCCAGAGCACCTAAAAAACAATGCCAATGTCATGATCCCACCTTACAGAGGCAGGAATTAGGGCACTAGCCTATAATCTAACAGTTTATCAGCCACTGAACTTGGTGGTTCAGGTACTTTACCGTAAAATTTGACCTTTCCTAGGCCATCTTTAGCATTAGGAAGGTATTGTTGGATACTAGGGAACACATAATGGTTTGGCATGCAAGAGAAGAATACCCTCTTGCACCGCTCTTACTCAAAATCTACTTCCATTTCAAATTTGTGCAGTCTCACAGTTGAGAGAAAGATATAGGTACCCATGCAATAGGCTTCCAGAGAATTGAGCTCTTATCAGTCCTCTTTCAAGCAAAACATTGTGCACTACTATTCAGTCTCTGAAGATCTGCCAAGTAGCTTGGTATTTGTAAAGCACTGAGATCCTCAGAAGAAAATTACTCTTACTATACAGAAATGTAGTCATCTTATTTGGTTTAGATCCATGCAGCTGAACTGTCAAACAATATAGTTTACTCATATCTTTTCTTTTAATATCTCTACTGTACAAACAAACAAAAATATAAACAAGATCATCCAACAAAGAGATCCTTCATTTTCAAATTAAACTACAATCCTTACTGCTAAGTTGATAATGGAAGTAGAAACAAATACAAATAGACAAATATGAAATCAACACAGGTATTTTAAAGCAAATAAAGAGATCTAGCACCAACACAGTACCAATTTTATTCAAATGTATTCTAATACATTTGTGCATCTAATACACATAACAATACACAAGATACACACTGCCCATGCATTTCCATGGTTGCAATTCCAACCTCATCATCTTTAAAGAATGTTGAGCTACAAAGGAGCAAAAAATATTCAATGAAACTTTTCAAATACCAAGCTCTACTTTAAATTGTTACTTGATAACCAGAATGCTAAATTTAGTCTTCATATAGAAAGATGCATCTCTTGAATCAGAGCTCAGAGCATGATCTCCAGAATGTACACTGTAGTAATAAATTTATTTCTTATATTCCGGAAGAAATACAGTTTACTTTTCCTTTAATATTCTGTGTTTCCTCCATGCCTGAGTCATATAAGGCGACACATTCTCTCCAACAAAAACATTTTTCCCTAAGCATTGCAAAAAACCTAACAAAACCAGTCATTTACAAACAGAGCTTCAATGTTTCACAAATTTCAGCACTAAGCAAACCAGCAAACAGCTGGCTCCGCAGGAAGAGCTCCCCTTGTTTACAGTGCACGACTCCCCAGTTAATTTGCTGCTAATACATGCAAAACTTTAACAGAGCAATCATTTTCTATTCCACATGTTTTTACTCATAATAAACAGGTTAAATCTTTAACTAGCAACATTTCATGTCAAGTATTTCTTATAAAATACATATAAACTGATCATTACATGGAAATAGAGCTGCCTTGGAATACTTTTACTTATGAATAACTGCTGGTTACAAGCAAATGCAGAAACCTGAAAGGGAATTAGCACTGTGAAGGGCAAACTGCATTAGCAAGACTGTCGCCAGCCATTCAAAGGAAGTGATTGTTCCCCTCTGTTGAACATTTGTAAGGCTGTATCTGCAGCGCTGCCTCTGTTTTGGGGGCCTTCTCTGTAGAAGTAAGACACTGATAAACCGAAGCAAGCCCAGGGGGTGTGAGATGAGGGTTTGGAATCAGGGATGAGGAGGATGAAGCACCTGTTGCAGGAGAAGTTGGAAACATGGGATTTTTACCATCTGAAGAAGAGGTGAAGGAAGATCTAATTGCTATCTTCAGCCATCTCTATCGAGTTAGAGAGAAGATGGAGCCAGACATTTCTTAGTTGGGAGCGGAGAAAGGAAAAGCAATAAACAAAAGAAATTCCAATAAAATAAGGGAAAAAAATGTTCACAGCAAAAGTGGTGAAGCAGAGGGACAGGTTGTCTACAAAGACTGGAATCCCCATTCTTATGAATTTTCTGAAGTTGACAGAACAAAGCTCTGAGCTTCCTGATCTAATTAAAGTTAGTCTTGCTTGGAGCAGGAAGTTGGACTACATGATCTCTAGCACTCCCCTGCACCCTAAATTATTCCATGAACAGAAATAGTCCTTAAAATATGAAGGCAATCGGGTGCTATGGTGCTTGCAAATGGCAAGTTTATGACAGCAAAATACTGTGCTCCATGTACTGTGCTGGGGTCAGGGGGAAAAAAAGCCAACATCACCAGCTCTTTTAAACTGAAGTGCCTATTCTCCTGCACAAACCAGACACATCAAGCATAAAAGCTCCCCCCCCCCGCCCCACGCTGGTCTCCTCTTTAACAGATGCCTGGCAGGCATCTCTTTTCAGGAACTTTTTCCTGAAAAGCTAGCTGTTGCTGTATCTCTTACCAGTACTTACAGTAACAAAAGCCTGACAAGAATGAGCCCTTTTCATAACTGCAGGAACCAGCTACATCCCATGCGAAATGCAGTCTGTACAAACATTTTCTTGTCTCCTACCGTAGTCCAAAGATTACTCTCTTCAGATCTGATTTTATTTTCTTTACTCCTTTGATTAATTCTTTGATTTTCCTCCAGTATGTTTCAGACATTTGATTTCTTCATCCCTCTTATTTCCACACCGCTACTGTACCTTTATACATGAACTCTCCACTAATATTTTAGCCTTAGCTTCCTCCCCTTCAGCCCTGTCCAGAATATCCACATCAATCCTTGTACATCCCGTTACCTTCCTCAAGCATTTTCTCTAAATCTGTTGACTAAACCCATTTTATTTTAAGTATTAATGAAAAGCTGAAGAGGTACAAGGAAACTACATTTTAAAAAAAATATAATTTGCATAGAGAACTTCCCCTTCTTACCTCTTCCTCTCTACAGAGAGGGACAGGGCCTGGAAGCTGCTCAACCAACAGTCTCACAACTGAGAAAACACTAAGTGGACACTCGGGAATCTGAAAAGATCAGCTAAAAAATTGCAAGCCAGGATTTTTATCCCACCGCCAATTTGCCTCACAGCACTTGAAAACTTATTTTATTTCAGTTTATCCAACTGCAAATCCGGTTACAGCTGAAAAGTTATTAGAAGTAGCATTATCCATTACTAACTCTGAAGACTGTCAACAGGATTCATACATCATCCAGGAAGATGAGAGTGATAGGGACAGTAATTCCATGTGACAGGTATGTTTTTCTAACAAGTACTTTTGTTTAAAAACAGAAAGCTGGTTAAGCTGTGTCACTATCGGGCGACTTTTTCCCTTTCCCTTTCAAATGCAATAGCAGCAACAGGGAAAACAATGATTAAAAAGCAATCTGAAGACTCCAGTGAGGCAAAAAATGTACTTGCTGGAGTCACTAAAACCAGATGTAGTTTTAGGCAGTTGAGAAGGAGGTAGCCAAACATCACTAGAAGTAAGATGTACTTATTATCTGGAAGATAAATCAGTTTCTACAGAAGACAATTACATACTCTAGCCTGTATCTATTAGAAATAGGAATATATTTATGCAAGTAATGCAAGATCTCTGAGACTGCCTCTCAGGACTCAAGAGTGTGCTGTACATAAAAAGAACTTCCCTAGAATCTGTTGGAGAATAAAGTGTTTCGATGAAAAAGTTAGAATTCTCAGGCGCCCCTAATCTCTATCTGTCACACAGATACTGATCATAATCGGCTTCTTAGTTTTGAATGTTCTTTTGTAAAAGAAGGGAGAGAGAAACATCAGCAGTCTGAAGTGTCAGAAATCAGATCTCAAAGGCAGATGACCAAACTGAAGATTGCAGTCATAAGGACACCCCAACCAAGAAGTCCTTTCCCTGAGCAGGGTGCAAGTAGAAATTGAGCTAAAAATGTAACTACCAGGCTCACAACTACTGTAGCCGAATCTATACAGCACAGTGTTGAAAGTACACTCTCAAGAAATAAGATCCTTTACTTTCCGATACTTCTTTGGTTTCCTCATATCCTATCTGTTCTTTTGCTGCTGGTTGAGCAACAACTCAGCCTATGAGCAGTTATCTACCCTAGGGGCCCATCAATTATATCTTCAGCCTATTAAAATGAGGGCAGTTGCAGACAGCCTATACTTTCAATATATTTATGTCTGCATTAGACTAGCCTTGAATAAATATGCTTAGTATTTAGTCAAGTCTATACCTTAAAATACTATTTTTCCGTTAAAAATATTCATAGGTGTAATTTCTGCCCTGGAATAATCTTCTGTCCTTTCATGGTGCAATAGACATTATGTGCACAATATTTTATGACCAGACAGTGTATAGATACATAGTTTCCTGGAATCTGCACAAGTATTAATGTATCCAATTTCAAAGAGAGAGATCTATTATCATTGCCCCAGGGAAAAATAGAAATGTATGTAGAGGGATGCCTTTCCACATAGGAAGGCAGGCTTAAGCTAGGAAGTTTTCTAAATGAAAATGAGGTTTGTTAGCATAACTTTGCATACATCCACAGCCTGTTTGCTGAAAATCCACTCTTTGTTAGAAAATCTAAAAATACTATTGTAAAGATCCAGGAGTCATATTAGAAAGCAATTTCAAAAAGGGGAGGGCGGGAATTACACTGTATGACTGATTAGCAGTTTACTAAAACAACCAAACAAACCCTCCTCCCTCCCACAACTCCCTTCAAGGTTTTCTGTCTTGTAGAGTCAAAACTTATAATCCACTCACTCTCTCTAGAATTCCAGGATCCTGTTGTTGCACACACTCAGACATTCTCCCCCCCCCAAGGTTTATACACTGCTACTACTTGGCTGTTCAATGTCCTTTGATCAAAATAGTATTTGACAGTACCAGATTACTTTAAGAAGTGAATGTTTTGTCAGGTACTTAAGCATTTAGCATTATAATACAGAATTTTCCTACAGTAAATATTCACAAAGATGGATAGAGAAGTTTCAAATAGAAGTTTTCAGATTGGAGTTCTAAAAAACTACATACAAACACGAAAAACCATGGTGATGTGTAAACAATTAATATGGTTGCTGTTTATACACAAACCAGATCACCATGTGCTGCACTATACAAGCTTGTTTTATCTGGTTACAGAATTTGTATGCACTTCAGGCACACATCTGTGTCACTCAGAAAAGTAGTTGGACTCTGAGAACAAGTCTCCCATAACCTGGATCATGTCTTCAGAACATATTTCTTACATATCTCTTTCTCAGTAAAGATCTGAGAAGTGAACAAAATATTTTTCAGTAGCTTGAACTTCCATCCGTCTTCTTTTTGTCCCACTTCATTGTTCAGAGGGATGATCTAGGTACCACATTGCTTGCAGGATCAGGCCTTTAATCACTGATACAGCATGATCCACACAGGGCTGAAAAGAAGACCGCTTGAATCTGTTTTCATTACAACTCACTACATATAGGCCTTTATTGCAATGCTGCCAGCCTATGTTTTCTTTCAGCCTGACATTTCTTTCTCAATGAGTAAGCTTTGGAAAGAAAATGCTAGTAATATTAGGCTGGTTTATAGCTTGTCAATATGACTGCCTTTTTTTTATTTTGGGTTTTTTTTAAGGCAAGAGGCAGCAGGGTATTGGCTGGTATCAGTACCAACTTGAGAACTTACTTCTCAATAACTTCTCCCCAGAAAATTAGTTTACTACACCTCAGTCAGTAATAAAAATAAAAGCTATTAAGAAGACATGGTCAGTTTTTCCATGAATTATACAATATTTGAGATGAGTTTGTTTATTACTTTCCGAAACACAATGGAGTTCTTCAAACTTCTTTTATAACGCTACAAAGATCACTACTTCAAGGATACGACTGCCAGCTCACACTGAAACTATTAAATGCATGCAACTAGAAGATGGTGGCCATTAAAAAAAGTTTGCAACTGGCAAGTTTTGAAATGCTGCCACTCTGATGTTAACTTAATTTCTTCCTTATTTATTCAGACCTTTGCTGAATCACCACTGTGAAAATCCATCTGTTAGTTCTTAAGCAAGAGCAAAGGCACTCCCTAAATTGGCATTGAAGGATCACTGCAAAGCAATTCTTTACCTTCCTACCAGCATACCTCAACACTTCTCAATCCGGCAGGAATGGGCCAGTTACACTCACAGGGACTTCGATACATGTTTCACTGCTGTTCTTTTTTTTTAAGCCATACCTCAAGAAAAAGAAAATGGAAGAATTTTAAAGCTTATTTGACTCAAACACAACTCTTCAACGCAATTTTTTACATCATCACACTTCCACTGACACTTCCTATGTACACATACTACCTCCTATCACGCGTATTTTACTCTAATACACTGTTCACATTCATAAAGATATGCATGTATGCTTTCAAGCTTTTAATTTTAGCATCATAAACAGGCAAGGCAAAAAGGCTAAGATCACAATAATGTGCTCAGCTCAAATCAACTCCTTTAAAATAGAGGTACTGTCCAGAAGATGTATGTCAGCCTGTGAAAATTACTTCAAGGCAGTAAGGGCTGCATTAGGACAGTAATGGCACATCAGTGCCTAAAATCATGATTACCATCATCATCTATTACTCATGAAGAAGTCGCTCACAAGAAAAACATTGACGAAAAAAAGAGACATGGAATGGAACAGAACACTGATGTGTTGAAGACCCTCCAACTGAACAGAAGAAAAATGAATCTTCAATTATATATGCTAATATAATGGAATGGTTAAATAAGGAGGTTTTAGGCCAAAGTTCTATTTCTATGCTCTTTATTCTCCTTGATTAATTCTATTTACAGAATCAAAAGCAGATAATTTAGCAGGCTCTGTAACAGCAGTATTTTAGTAAGAAAATAACTGAATATTCATAGATTTGTTAGAGATTTCCATCTGCTCCTGGAATTCTATGAGACATTTTTCAGTAAATCATTTTCATAATAACATTAAAGTAGTATAATAACCCATACAACATGAACAAGTGTAACGGGAGAGTGGTCTTCTCCCCAGACCTGAAGCCACAGCACACCCTTCCTATTGACAAGGTTCTGCCTCTGTACCTGGAAAAAATCAACCCACTTGCACTCTGTTTACCCATTGCCACCAGTGGATCAGGAAGCCACCATCACAGCAGATGATGGCTGTATTGCTGAGGTACCNGGCTCTCGGGGGGACGCGGCTCTGAGGAGGCACGGACTCGAGCGGAGCCCGTCGGAAAGGGGCGGGCGCGGCCGGGCCGGGGCTGCCTGCGGGGGAGCGGGCGCCCCGGCAGCCGCGGGGACCTACCGGGAGGACTCCCCGCTGAAGCTGCCCCCGTCCAGCAGCCGCACCTTGCAGAAGAGGATGCCGTTAACGAAGGGCACGGAGGAGAGCTCCTCCAGCTCCAGCTCCACGCGGAACTTGAACTTCTTCTTCTTCATCATGATGAAGGCCATGGGCCGGGGGCTCCCCGGGGGCCGCCCCCACGCCCGCTCAGCGCCGCGCGGCAGCTTCCCTGGGCGCCGGCCGCCGCGCTCCGCTCCCATGCCCGGAGCCAGGGCGGCACCGCCGGGCCGGGCCGGAGCGGTGGCCGCTCCCNTTACTCATGAAGAAGTCGCTCACAAGAAAAACATTGACGAAAAAAAGAGACATGGAATGGAACAGAACACTGATGTGTTGAAGACCCTCCAACTGAACAGAAGAAAAATGAATCTTCAATTATATATGCTAATATAATGGAATGGTTAAATAAGGAGGTTTTAGGCCAAAGTTCTATTTCTATGCTCTTTATTCTCCTTGATTAATTCTATTTACAGAATCAAAAGCAGATAATTTAGCAGGCTCTGTAACAGCAGTATTTTAGTAAGAAAATAACTGAATATTCATAGATTTGTTAGAGATTTCCATCTGCTCCTGGAATTCTATGAGACATTTTTCAGTAAATCATTTTCATAATAACATTAAAGTAGTATAATAACCCATACAACATGAACAAGTGTAACGGGAGAGTGGTCTTCTCCCCAGACCTGAAGCCACAGCACACCCTTCCTATTGACAAGGTTCTGCCTCTGTACCTGGAAAAAATCAACCCACTTGCACTCTGTTTACCCATTGCCACCAGTGGATCAGGAAGCCACCATCACAGCAGATGATGGCTGTATTGCTGAGGTACCAAAGAAGAAAAATAAAAAGAAAAAAGAGACCTGTCTAGTGCTGCACCTGCACTGCAGAATTAAGCATGAACGAAGTCAGTAATGCATATGACCTGAATGCGTACAGGAAATAAGAGAGCACTTTTCCATGAAACTGTTTATGTCAACTCTCCACAGAACGAAACACCGTGAGCCAGTGTCCAACGGAATAAAACATTAAGGTCGCACAACTCACACTCACAGGGGACGGCTCTGACTTCAGACTTGGTGGCAAGACATTTCTTCCCCTCCCGTTACGCATACAATCAGCTCTGCAGCTCGAGGCGCTATGGCACGGGCGACCGGTTTCTCTAGGACAACCTTCATCCCCTCATGGATTCATTTCCCCTGTTGTTCAGTGTTTAAGAGTCTCAACGTTTATTTTCAGGTGTTACGACTTCAAGCAGCGAGGAGTCTAAAGCGCTCCCGCACCGACTCTCTATTGCCGTTGGTGGCGGTAACGCGGACGGGATGCGAGGACAGCCAGCCTGGCCGGTGGCAAGCCCTGCCGCAGGAGCTTCGCCCGTCCGTGCCCGCTTCCCGTCCCGCGGGGAAAGGCGAGCAGCACGCCCGCAGCCGCCGGCGCCGGTCCCGGCTGGGAACCGGAGCNCGGAGCCAGGGCGGCACCGCCGGGCCGGGCCGGAGCGGTGGCCGCTCCCCGCTCAGCCCCTGGCGGCCGCGGCGCCTCCCGGCCGCGCTTACATGGCAGCCGGCGCCTCCCTTTCAAACCCGCCCGCCTCCGCTCCGCCCGCTGCCGGCAACGGCTGGCGGCGGGGCGCGGCCGGCAGGAGCCGCTCGCTGGCGCTGCCGAGCCCCGGCCGCTACCGTGCAAGGGCTTCAATGCCGGCGTGTCAGTTCCCGGAGGAGTCGGCCGCTACCGGTGCAAGGTGGTTTAGTAAGGGAACGCGGCGTGCCGCTGTCCGGCGCAGCGGAGGGTGTCCGGAGGAGCGACGTGAGCGGAGCGGCCCTTGTGCGATCCACCCCCGGCAGCCCTCCCGCCTGCCAGAGACCATGCTGGGGCGGTGGGGCGCGCCCCGCGAGTGGAAACGTACTGTTTTGCTGACATTACATCTGTTAAACGTATTATTTTAAAGAACATTGACAAAACAAAACATTGTTTAGACGTCAAAATTTCAACTCTGAATTTAGGTTCCTTCCACTGTAATTCAAACCTTATCAGGGTCTTTTACAGCAGTTCAGCCTGTAATTTACAACTAGCTCCACTTCTGATACAAGCAACAGATGTTTATCATCTTGTAAAGAAGGAACGTACACATCTGTGTTTACATTTAAGAACAGTCCTGTGGCACAGATGATCACAGCAGCACACACTCAACGCTCCTTTGTGTCACATATAGCTCGACACCAGCGCGTGCTTTCCAGGCAACAGCTTTGTCTCAAAAACCCATTCCAGGAGACTAAAACATAAAGCAAGTTCCCAGCAACCTCCATCAGCAGACCAGTTTCCTCTTCACAATGTTGCGTAAGAAAACCCTAACACACAGTGTGTCTGCCCGCAACCGAGCATTTATTCACATGATAAGAAAAAGAATTTGTAAGATTATGCATACAGTGTGATGCTGAGCCCCTGAACTCTTTTTGCAGCTTGTGAAAGTACTGCTGCCCCTCGCTCAGGATAAATATATTAAAAAATGTTTTTCATGGAATACATACCTGATGAATACAGACATCACAAGTGATGTGTGTGGCTAAGTACACCAAAATGTCAACAACTGTCCTGTAGCATGATCCTAGGAAAAAAGAAGTAGTAAAGACTAAAAAGCATACAAAACAGAGTGCCTGGAAGAGAAATGCTCTTGCTTTTTCTGTCCTACAACATCCAGGGCATAAAAGGTATTTATATACAGAGCTTTCCAATAAAAAGAACTACAAGGGTAGTTCTGACTCCGTTATCAGTTTCATGTTCCTAATAAAAACTTTGCTCTAAAACTCCCGTGTGTCAAGTAATCACTGGCTCTGAAAGAAGCTGTTTAACTAGACTAAAATTAATATGAAGACACCTTTGGGAGGAGGTCTAGGCATTCGGCCTCGACCTAGGAATTCCCCCCTTGAGAACACTTCTTCAGTCTGCTCTAAAATAATTCTGAAAGCCTTCTCTCTTTAATAGACTGCAACAGCCTACAATATATCATATAAGGCAATTCTTTAGGTACTGTATTCATCAGCTCTTTGTTAAAAAAAATGGAAGGTGAAAGATTTTCAGCACCTAAAGGGAATGAGCTAGTATTTGGTTGGTATCAAGTTATACCAAGATGATCTTTTCTTTCAAGGCTAAAGAAAAAATTCCAGAGTCTTGTTAAAAATAGCTGTTTCAGGTTGATGAAAGATTACCATATTTAGCTGGAAGGTCTTATATATTAAGGTCTAGGAAGAAAAATATAGTTGCATAACCAATGAATTATCTGTTGGAAGTTTGCAAATACAATTGGTCCAGCTATTACACAATACCTTAAAGAAAATCTGAACTAATTTACTCTTGGTTGGAGAAGAAGTAGATAAACAACCTTCATAAATTATTAAAGTTTATAGATTAATATATGCTCTTTGAGTAGTCTCCCATGCAAGCATATAACCTCTATATAACTAAACTTCTCAGGAAGTTGTAGGAGTTTATATGCTGAGTGCACCAACAATAGCCCTGACCAGCCTCCCCTGGGCCCTCACCCACACCCTGCCCAGGGACCCCCTTAAGCCCAGCTCTGAGCTGTCAGTCCCTGTTTGAGCTCTGTTGTAGCTGTGCTTGTCTCTCGGCTGGTTGCTACGTTGTAGTCCTGCCTGCACCTTGCTGTGGACCCTGACCTGCAGGTTGACTTCCTAGCTTGATCTCAGGCCTGTCTTTTTGTTGTAGATGTGTCTGGTGGCTGTTGCGGGACGGGACCCTGAGCTGTGTTCCCAGCACGCCCTCAGACCTGCCCCGCTGCTGTGCATGCCTGCTCCCCTTGCTCAGGCACGGTAGGATGGGCCCTGGCGGGTGAGACCCCCGCCCTGCTGTCTGTGCTACTGCACCCAGCTTCCTGCTCTTGGGCAGAGAGCTGGCCCTTGCTGTGCCCCGCCATCCTGAGATGGGAACTGCTAAAGCAAGGAAAGGGGTGGTTGTCCAATGGCTTCAGGAAGTTTGATTCAAATGCAATGCTTATCCCAAAAAGCCCAACTCTGTTCAGGGGCTATATTTACATTCTGAAACTGGTGACTTGAAAAAAGTCTTCTATATCAAGTATAACCTTTTTGATGAGAAACAGTCGAAGTCAAAAGTGTCAGAAGTATAGATTTCTAAATATACTTAGAACCTTTAATCAAAAGATTCTCAAAATAGCAGAGGAGTTTTTCAAAAGAGGATAAACACTGTGGGTAACATAACAATCCTGTGTTGTCATTGATATAAAGCTTCTGCAAGTTTAAAGCACTGGAGTTTTATTTTAGGAGAAATTAATAAATTTTTAAACAAGTTGGATGTTACTCAAGCAGGTACAAAACCTCAAAGATTCAAGAAAAATCTGTGTTTTTCAAAATACTGCAGTTACACCAGGATAAAACAAATAATTCTGTTTGCTCTCCCAAAGAATATAAGATTTCACTTACAAAATTGCAGGAATTATAGGGAACTTCCTTTATGGACGGGTGAGTCCATGGATAGGTGAAGCCCAGGTCTCCGGGATTTTTAAATCTTCCAAAGCACCAGTATATGTATCATTGTTGGAGACGGTACTAATGTGACCTGTATTCATCCACTCAGCCTATTTGTTTTCTGCAGCACCATTTCCCTGCTAGGCACTTCTATTTCTGACCTGTAGCTCTTTTTCCTGAGAGTTGTGGCATCAGAAAAACTTTGAAACGTTTCCTGGGTTTGGCTTTAGATACATCACTGCTCTTGATCCTACATAAGGTCTGGGCTACAACCTGTACCCAGATCAGTGCTTCTAGCAGCATCAATTGTAAGCACTCTATCTTGGTCATGAAAGAGATTAATATGGATGTCTGAAACTAAATTAAACTGAAAAGTGAGCTCAGTGGGAGCTAAATGCAGTGTGGGTAAGTAAAGTCTATAATCATGACACTTCTCATGCTGCTTTAAGAAATACATGGTGAAGTCTCAGTCCTGCCATTGTGTTTGTATATGTTTAGTACAAACCCACATGAGCAGTCTCTCTGATTACCCTCTGAATGATCAGTGCCCTCATGTGGCATGGCTGTTTAAAGCTGTGCTGTAAGTAAAGCTCAGGTAACAGCCCCAATCCTTTGAGGTGTTCTGTGCCCTCCAAAATGGTGATGTGTCACAGGAAAAGCCAGAACACAGCTGAAGCATACCCGGCTTAACCTCCATTGACAATATTAAATCATGATTGCTTAATTTGTAAACAGTATCTGTATTACAGCACCAATCTTTCTGGATCAAGACACTCCTTTTTCACACTAAACCAGTCCAATGCTGTGTGCTAGAAAAGACAAATACCAGTAAAGAAAAATATGTGAAAAATAATAAATGAATCTGAATTTACCATAGCTTGTTATTATATGATAGTAAGATTCCAAAATATGTTTGTTTTGAAAAATTATTTTCTAATGATAGTTTAAAACTGAGCTAATTGCATCTATATAATGGAGCATTTTACCCTAAAACAGGAAAAAGCACTGAACTTTCTTGCCTTTTAAATATTTATTGCCTTTCTGTTGTTTAATTATATTTTCCTGTGTGTGTCCTGAATATTGCTCCTTCAGGTGACATAAAATTTGTGGATGTACTTAACAGAAAATTTTTTAACTGTGTAGCAGAACTGGATTTGATCTCATCATTTAAAAATTACTCAACTTCACTGCAGTCCCTGAAGTTAAGCCAGAAATGACTTTTGGCTCATGCAGTAGAATATTTTCATAGTTTTAAGATTATTATTAATTGTTTCCTTGCTCACAGAAAAAGAGCTACGGTATCTAGAGCAGACACTGAATCATGCAATTCAGCTGAGTTATCTTTTAGTCTATTAATAAAATATATCAAGTTATCTTCTAGCCTCTAAGGTTTTGTGATATTTATAGCACTTCCTCTAAGTGGATAGTATTGATGTAATTTAAACACTTATTGTACATGTATTGATACATATACTAATTAAAAGCTCTTGTTTTAGTAAGTTAAATGCATGTAGTTTTCTGATATGTTTTTGATGTTCTGATACTAATCAGTGTTGATATTAGAAAACCTTATAATACCCCATACAAATAATATAAATGTTACAGAATTTAAAAAAAAAAGATCTTATTTTAGATGCGTATCTTGGGCAAAGATATTTCTTGACTTGTCCTTTGTGGCTATGCGGCTCCTTCAAGTGAGATAAAAATTGGAGTGCAAGATGGACTGTTCAAAACTCCTTTTTAACAAACAAGGACTCTATAAATACAGCCCAAAAACCTGTCATATAAGACCATTTGTAGAAGAAATGATAGTTTTGGTAGTGCTAGCTTCCAAGTAATAGGAAAGACTTCTTTTCTTGTTCGAGATGCAAATGAGGCAGAGCTCTGGAATTGTGTTTGTGGTCGCTGCCTCAGATGTCACTGCAGTAGGTCACTTAGGCCTGACTAGTGTCTGTATCTTTCAGTAAGGGCGATGGCTTCCTCACAGACACGTGTTGATGGTTTATCTGTCAACATATGCACAATGTCCGAGACTCTTACCTACTTTTCTTACTGGTATCAGCCAGTGATACTAAAGTCAAAGCAGTTAAACCTTCTGCACAGCTCTATGCGACTTACTCCATTTTCAGGGAGACCAGTGTAAATCTGGAATCACTCAATGAAAAATGAGTTTCACTGTTGCTTCACATCTTGGATAAACAGTTGGACCAATGAAATACAACCCATACTTCCAACCTTCTGCCATGCACGTAAGTCAAAGCAGAATCTATTTGCAAAGATGAATTGTCTAACCATCAAGCTCTATTATCTGTCTGTTTTCTGTGGCCTACTTTTCCTACACAATTCCTAACAGTATGACACACGCTGTAGAAATTATAACTATGCATGATGCACTTATGAAAGCCAAACCTGCCAAAACTAGCTTTTCCTTGTTGCTTCAGCAAGAACAAGTGCATCTTTTCCTCTTTTACCTTGAATTTTGGACTATTGATGCTAACGTTTCATAAGTGTTAATGACAACGACAAAGTTTTTAGAAAAAATGTAAGTATTCTATTGAGGTTCTCTTCTTGTCTTGATCTTTTATTTATGTCGCTTCTTACTTTAGCCAATCATCCCCCATCAGACACTACTTTCAACCCACACTGCAAATAAATTATGGCAGATACTCAATCAGTCCACAAACTTGTCCGTATTGCCACTAATGTAATGCTTATATTTAAATGGTAAAAAAATATTTTAAGTGTGCATATATAATATATACCTATTCACTCTGAAGTGATTACCAAAATGTGGTGTCTGTCATTATGCTGCTAGGAAAATATTAACACTCAATGCCTGCAGGTTCCTGTGAATGTTTGCATGTAGCTTTATTGATCATGTGGAAATGATTAGCTGATGTTGAACATCTAAATGACATTAGCACACAGTATAGGGTAAAACTGCCAGAGGTCAACTTAAGTGTATGCTTCAGGTATTTGGTGTTAATTTTTGAATGGTTCTAGTTCATACACAGTGTTAACATAAAAGTACAGTATTTAGTATGATATTCATCCTATAAGAAAATAACTGTACTTCATCAAGATCTCAGACAATGACAATGCTGGATATTAGAAACCTAGCAATGCAATGGGAGCTTAAGGTAGCACTTTTTCATTCCCACTTATGTCATATGTCTATGTATTGTATTCAGTAACTAGTACAGATAGCTATTACTTGCCTGTTCTGATTAGTGATAAAAGGGAACGTTACACCCACTGTACTTTATTAGATAAAGATGTAAGGATGATGGCATGAGTAGAAAAACAGAATCAAAGGTCATACTAATTAGCAGTATTACATTGCTGGGATGCAATGACCTCATCAACATTCACTTTCCTTATTCCAGAAAGGAGTAAAGTGTGTTCAGACTCCGCCTATTCCAATATACAACGCTAGCTGTACTACCAAAGTAACATGTTTATATTTGGACCTGTCTTGTTTAGCATATTTATCAGGTAGGTGGAGGCAGCAGAGTACACTCTCATCAAGTTTCCAGATGACCCCAAACTGTGGGGGACCACCTGGTGTGCTCGAGTGCAGGGCTGCCATTCAGAGAGTCTGGAGGAATGGAGTGACAGGGACTTTATGAAATTCAAGAAGGCCAAACGTGAAGTACTGCCTGTAGGAAGGAATAGCCCCCTGCAACAATACAGGCCAGGGAGCAGATCTGCTGAGAAGGACCTGGAAGTCTTGGCAGAGAGCAAGCTGAGCATGGGCCAGCAGTGTACCCTGGTAGTAAACAAGGCCAGCAGCATCGTGGGCTGTATTGACAGGAGCATGGCCAGCAGATGGAGAGAAGTGATTATCCCCCTCTAGTGTGCACAAGCTAGACTGTATTTAGACACTCTAGTCCAGTTCTGGGCTCCCCGATACCTGGATAAACTGGAGAGTTCAGCAGAGGGCCACCAAGATGTCTAGGGGCTGGAGCTCTGTAAGGAGAGGCTGAGGAAATTGAGCTTGCTCAGCTGGGAGAAGAGAAGGCTTTGTGGGGACCTAAAAGGAGGCTTCCCGGTACCTACAGAGAGTTTATAAAGAAAATGGGGTCAGGCTCCTTGTAGTGGGGCATGGTGGGAGGGTAAGAGATACCAGGCACAAACTGAAACAAAAAAGGCTCAGAGTGAATCAAAAGGGAAAGGCTTCCTCTCTGCACGGAGAGTCAGGCTGTAGGGCAGGCTGCCTGGGGAGGTTGTCCAGTCTCCATGCTTGGAGGTCTTCAAGACTGAATAAAAACCTGAGCAACCTGGTCTGAGTTCATGGCTGAGCATGCGTTGAGGAGTAGGTTGGACTACAGGCTCCCGGAGGTCCCTTCCCATCCCACTTATTCTGTGGTTCTATGTACCGATAATGCAGTCTTACATACGCAAGTCATAGTAGTGTCCAGCCCTTTTTCAAACACCAAATGGTCAGACAATGTAGCACATAAGCTTTATTAATTCCTCTTTGAGCAAGGCTACTAAGTTTCTGCTATAAGGCTGAAATGCACATTCCATAGTTATACATTGACTGACTATGCACCAGGAAAGCAAGACTCAATTCAGTGGCTCTTGTTTTCACTGCAGCTCTCTCATGGACTCTACTTGCTGATATTTTCTATCCATTCATTCTTATACAGTTCTGTCATTTAAGTAGTTCCTTTTGCATTGACTCCGCTGATTTATTTATGAAGTAAAAAATCTAGAAGTTTCCTCTTCTAGTCTTTGTTCTGTTAGGTTAAACAAGCCACACTCTTTCAAAGACTGCCCGTTTGGTCTCTAGTCTAAAGGCTCTTCACATAGCTTCAACCCAGACCTCAACCGCTGGTGACTAGAATAAGCCCAAGTATCCAAATTACGTCTTTTGCAGCGTTGTTGGTATTTCTCTACTTGTACTAGAAACGTTTAGCCGGATACAACCGTGTAAACGCGGCAGGGAGAGATGAGGCGAGCCTGACGGGCTGCGCCTGCTGCCCGCCCTCTTCCCTCAGCCGCTCGTTTCCCGCTTCCCGCCTCCGCGGCGAGGGGGAGGAGGGAGGGCGGGGAGCGCCCTTGGGGCGCTCCCCGCCCTCCCTCCTCCCCCTCGCCGCGGAGGCGGGTTCGGGCCGGCTCCTCCTCTGGCAGCTGCGGGCGTTGGCAGCGGCACAGGCGGTGCCTCCCGTCCGCGCCCAGCCCGCAGGAGCCGAGGGACGAGCGTCCCGCTGCCCGTACCGCACGGCCCCGCCATGTTCCAGCTCCTGCGAGGCTTCGCGTTGCCGGCGGCCGCCTGCGACGGGAGCAGGGATGGCGACTCCCGGTACGCCAACCTCTTCAGGAAGCTGGACCTCAACGAAGATGGGAGGGTGGATATCGCCGAGCTCCAGACGGGCCTCCGGGCCATGGGCATCCCGCTGGGAAAAGAGGCGGAGGAGGTAAGAGCGGGCCGGGGGCCCTTCCTCGGTCTTCAGCCGCTTCACCCCGGCGCTGCCTCCCGGAGGAGCAGCCGCTGGCGACCGGCCTCGCTCCGGCACCCCGCGGCCGTGGGGAGGGCGAGGCGCGGCCTGGTCGCCCCAACCCGCCGCCCGCCCCGTGAGGGATGGGGCGCTGCCCGGCTGGGGCTCGCCGGGATGGCCCCGGAGCCGAGGCGGCGCGCCGGGGGCTGCTCCAGACCGACGGAGTCGGCCTCGGGCCTGCCTTTTTCCTAACGGGGTGCGCCGTGCCCGCCCCAGGGGCTGTATTGCACAGGCACGTCTCAGTGTCGTTAGCGAAGGATCCCGAGAGCAAGCGCGATTCACAGCACGGCTGTTGGCGGTTCTATTGCCATGTGGGCACGGCCGGGTTTAGTCATCATGTGTCGACTTTTGACTTCCTTTGACTCTTTGTTGTGTGATATTTGATAGCATATTCCTCCTCGGCATGATAAAGGATGGTGACTTCCAGCTTTTGTCTGTCACTACGTGTGTTGCATGATCTAGGTCAGAATAAGTTAAGGCTGACTTTGGGCAGCCAGGTAAGTAAATCTGTGTAACAGTAGTTTGCAATATCCGATCTAGTTATTGAAGCTACGTCTTCATGAATACATGGACATGGAAATGATTCTTCTTGGCATGGGCTGTGTCTGATACCAAGGCCCTTCTATTTAAAAATGCACACTTGCAACAGCAGCCATCAAACCACGAAACAGACAGCACGCTCTCTTTGGGCGGTGGATTCTGCAGTGATCAGGTTGGACTATTAAATTCCTTTGTCCCCTGTTGTCAGTGTTGTGACCTCAGGAGTCAGTAAAACTTGAATCATCAAGTGTTCCAGTGCAATGTAGAGTTAGACTAGCAAATCTGACCTGTACCTGGAAGAGAAACTTCTCTTTCCTAGTTGTTTTCAGTAATCCGTATGGGTCAGAATATAAAATCATTTAATACATAATTCTGTGGGCATAAGTATTTGTGTGGTAACGCAAGTTTGCGCTGAAAAGGCACAGATAGGTTCAGTTAGGCTAAACAGGTACAGCTGATATCTGTGCTGGAGCTATTACCGTAACAGTCCTGTTCTTTGTTTCAATATGAAGAATGGTTAGGTGGCATTTCACTGCCGAGCCTGTACTAGCCATTGCATACTTTCTGAAAGAGGTTCAGGAAAGTGAACTTAAATTTTGACTGCAATGTGAAGAGACATGTTGGGTCAATAATTCAATTTCAGTGACCTTATACAAATTGTGGGACACTCTGCCACTTCTTTCCCATGGTCTCATTATTTGGTCTCTATTTTATCTCTTTGGTATATTTAATTCTCTGTTTCATATACTTAAGGGAGAAGTATCCAGCAGGCCTCTTGAGTTGAAGATGCTTATGTAAGAGTATAAATGAAAGCACGCTTTCACTTCAGTATTGCTTCTGGTCAAAATCATCTTTACAATAAGTACATTTTGTGTTTTCAGTTTTTGGTATATAAAGGAGGGACAGTTTGGCCTGTTTGCTTATTCATGAGAGTTGTCAGTATTAAGAGTATGCTAGTTGTGAACTTCAGTCACACATTATAGACACATTGTTGACAACCTGTTGTACCAGTTCGATTGTAACAATTTGGGCTCTTTACTTACATTGAAGAACAGGGGAACAGGTGACCAGTTGATTTTTGGGCATTTAACAAGATGGTCTTCCCACATAATTCACTGAAGGCCCTGGGACACAAGTGGTGTGTTTCTTCAGTTTTGAGCACAATTGAAGTTACGAGTTCTTTCTCGAGATTGGTGTGATGCCTTTCATTAATAGTGTGCATCTAAGTATCTGTCAAATTCTTCTCAGTTGCTACAGGATAAACTGGAAGTGAAATCCATTAAATCAATAGAGATAAGCTAGACTTACCTGGATGTAATAGAGAGCAGGAACTGGCTGTTTTAGTTGCTTAAGAAACACAGAGTAAACAAAATAAGCCATGAGTCATGTTGCACGTTTGAAAGGGGTGGAAGAATTGTTGGAGTGCGCTGAAACTTCTATATGCTCACTATTTTAAACTTAATGGTAGGCACGGTTTGAACTAGAAACTAGACTGTTACAATAAGACTGTTAATAATTATAATAAGAGAGCCTCAGTAAGACTTGCTCCAGTTTCTTTCCTGTCTTTACGTAGCTAAACTGCTTCCCATGCTTTCTTGCAGCTTGAAGCTGCCTTCTCCCACTTACTCACTTCAAGCTCTAAAGTGACATTGAATTCAATAAAATGTCTTTTTACTACTTGGTTAAAAAGGTATTTTATTAATGAAGTCAGATATTGAATCATCATATTTGTGTTTGGAGAGGCAGAAGTAGTCTTATAATTAGTAATAACTAATGAGTAAGGAAACGAGACATGGAAATATTACACAAGATGGCGGAGTGTTAGCTACTGAACTGCTCAGCCCTGCCAGCGTGCTGGCACGACCGGGTGGGCAGACCTTGGGATATCCTAAAGCAGAGTAGGCTTCGGTGCCTTGTGGCTGGGTCAGGGTCCCAGGCCTTGCAGTATTGTTATGTTCTAGATACAGGTCTGGGTTAGGTTTTCAAAAACACTCTTGCAGGGCTGGCTTCCGTTGCATGGGATGCAGTCCACGTACATGGGAGTGTTGGTCACCGTACTTCTGAGGGGCAGAGCTGCTTCCTGGTTAGCTCCTGGTAAGGGACCATGTGAGTGTTACTGTTTTTCATTGCAACGTCAGTTGGTTCATCCTAAGTTGTGCTACTAGTATAACTTTTCTCTTCTGAAATGTAATTCCTCTCTAGAAGGAATATGCATGTCTTTAAAAGATACAAAGCTGCTATCCATTTGAGTAATAGACTACTGGTATGCTCTTTTTATTTCACCTTTCATCAGTTGTCTTGGCAGTTTTATTGATGTTTAATATATGATAAGACTCTCTTTTAAGTGAAGTAACACTGCAGACATGAGAATTGATGTGAAACCATGTGGTAAGCTTTGGAGGTAGGTTGCATGCCCCTCTAAGGAAGAATCATTTGTTCCCTGTAACAAGACGTTGTAGCACGTGACAGAAACTCCTGACTTTGTGTTCTACTTGGCCTCCCTCCTGTCAGTATCTGACAGATGAAGGTAAACCACTGGAAAATCCGAAATGTGTGTTGCCTAGAGGCTGCCAGGATGATTCCTGTTTTATATTGTAGTATATTACCTGGAGGAATGGGTAACTTTGCAAAGCTTTACAAAAGATTCCTGACATAACACGTCAACACCTACGAAGAAGGAATTGTGCGGTGACAGTATCAGATGGCGCTCTACAAGCAACATTAACAGCTAGTGTATGGTCATTTTGATTAGCGGAGTTGTCCAGTAGAGGCACAAAACGGATATTGGGATCAGATCTCAAATGATCTCATTCTGTATCTTCAGAATGCCGTGAGTCTCTTAGGCAGGAGTACCATAAATGGTGCGGGTGGTTGTATGAAGTACTATTTTTGTTCAGCCTTTCCTTCTGTTGCAGTCAATCCTTACAGTAAACCTGTAGGAGGTGAACCCCATATTTCAAGCTTCAGTTTGGGGTAGCAACAGCCAAGCATTCAAATTCAGGTTCTATTTATACATCAAGTCCTGGAGCTAGGAGTAGAAAGATGTTATTGAAACGAATAACTACGTCTGGAAACAGTATAATGATCTTATTCGGACTGACTCTCAGTCAGGTTTTGACGTAAGTCTTTGGCTACGTTAAGGCTCCTTTAGATGAAGAAACAGGGTGATGAGACACCTCTGTGTTGTGGAAACAGGACCCAATGAGACTAAATTCTCAGCAATCAGAATGTGGTCTGTTTAGAGTAATCGACTGTATTTGTGAAAATTTTAGTCCAATGAAGTCTAAAAATAACTCAGAACACTTGAAGTGTGTTGCTGCATTTAAATCAAAGAAAATTCAGAATTCCGTCAAGCGAGGTGGGCCCTTCTGCTGTGTTACAGTGCTGCGTCTTGGTGGGAGAGGACGGGCGGGTGAGAACAGGGCCAGGTGTCTATTGCTTCCTTCTGCGCTTTTCTCGGGCCTCTAAAAACTACAGCTAGATAGTGCTTCAGAGCTTGAACTTATCATAGCTGTTCTTATTCCAGAAAGCACATACTTGTTTAGTGACTGAGCTAAATATGTCCTTGAATATTTCTCCACTGTTTTATTAAGATTTTGTGCTTTTCTTAATTTTGGTAACTTCCATTACGTGGCAAAATTAGAAGGCTAGTAGGCCAAGTTAACTGAAGCCTCTTCATTATGTTGTAGCTTGGCTAGAAGCATACAAAAAGCACTAGTTACTTTGGCAACTTCTTAGAAGAAACATGGGCATTTTCAATCACACGGTATCTACTCTTAGAAATTATTTTCATAAGTGATACGCAGATTCACAGTCTTACAAGCTTCAGCACCTTCATGTCTGTGTGTCACTCTTTGTGTGAAATGAAGCTTTTTCTCACCTTAATCGTATACCTAAACTGGTACCATAGACTTAGAGTAGACAGGCATCTTCAACTTTTTACCAGAACAGATGTCAAGTCATGTGATTGTAGAAAACTGGAACCACTTAGTTGCTTTTCAAGTCATAATAGATGTCAGGATTATGTCTGATTGTGGGACTTAATTGTGAAATACCACAAACATCTGCAGTAATATATCTGACTTCAGTTATAAGCAAACATGTAAATCATTATTTCATTTCAATGTGTACAACTTCAGAAGCTTTTAACTGATAGGTAGTCTTCAAGTCTCCATATGAAAGAGCAAGATGAATATAAGTTTGTTTTCATAACACTTTAAACATCCAAGGAGATAAAACGAATTTTTTTAATACTAACTTGATAGGTTTTTTCCTGAACAGTGACAGGGTACAGTGAATGATTAATTCTTCCTCTTGTTGCTGCAAAGTGCAAGCATGCCAGGCACCAAATACGGGAACCCCCACCTCTGGAAGATATCTTAACCGCATGTTGAAATACTTTGCTAAATCCCTGTCTTGAGACAGTGCTGTGTCCCAGGTAAACAAACAAGGTAAACCAGTAAATCTTTTAAGATGACTGTGAGGTGGGGATGCCTCTGTAGCAGAGTAGTCTTATTTACTGGAAAAAGTCAGCCTACCAAGTATGTTCAAAGTCAAAAATACCAGTGTAACTTGCAGGGAATGATGAATGAAGGTACAAGGGATAGTTTGCATCTCCCATTTATGGTGTTTCAGATTCTTGGAATCCAATTCATAGCTATGAGTTGAGAGAGTTTATCCAGGTCCTGAAGGAGCAGCTTCTGCAAGGCACATTGGAGACCATACTCACGACTTGCATCTCTTCCTTTTTAGGCTCATTTTATAGAGATTCTGTTACCTGAAATGGACCAGTAAGAAGACTGCTGCTAGTGGTCTCCCGTTGCAGGGCAGAGTGGTGCTCAGGGCAAAGAACAGGAAGGGGAAGCTCTGCAGCTGATAGCAACATCTCTGCTACTGCCCAGGGTGCAAATCTGCTGTACTGGAGAGGGGGACTCTGTTAATGTCTGTCTGTGGCAGGTTTAAATAGCCTGCTTGGGTACTGTTTACATGTTGGGAGTATCCTTTAGCAAGCGAATAAATATGAATGCAGCATTTGAACAAGTTGGGAGGTCTTTGGAGACAGTGCAAATTACTATTTTGCTCAAAATGCAGCGTTGTGTTGGATTTCTGGAGGTTAAGTGGCAGTCTAGTTTGTTAGCGTGTTATGTGGACTCACTGGTTGGGGTATAATGCTGTGTGGACACATCCTCAGGCCCTTTCCCTCTGTGCTGGATTTGTCTCCCAACTGATGCAGTTTGACAAGACTGACTTTAATAATCTTTTCTACTGATTTTTGGGTTATCATTGTGTGTCATAGATTTTTGTAGTCTTGGCAGGTATAGATATGAAAAGGACAAGATTCCTTTTTGGTGTTGTAGGGTACGTATGCAGTAAAGAGAGAAGAGTTGCGTATATTTGAGCTGTGACTGAATTTGGCTTCCAATAAGATTACAGTCTAATAACTTAAAATTGTAGAATGCAGAGCTATGTGAATGGCTGGCACTAATTATTTTGGAGGTGAAGGGGGAAAGAATAGAAAAAGGGAGGAAGAGGAAAAGGGAATATCGTGATTGGTTTTGTATATAGTACCTCTGGTTTTAAAAGAAAATGTGAAATTTGTGAATGTCCGAAGACATGATGCTGTTCTTACTGTGGTGCTGGTGTTTTTTCTAGGCATTATTTGTAACTGCCCTTTGGAACTCTAGTCATAGGTTGCAGAACAATGAATTGCTAATTGTACCAATTACATATCTTTAAGTGTTGGTTTTTTACTTGTGTCTTGTAGATAGCATGATAGGAAGCCAGAAACACCCAGTGGTGTTGATGGATCACTTCCTTTTAAATATTCTTTACATTATATTAATTAGCTGAAATAACAAGCTAATGAATAGATGATTAGTAATCATTTGTACTGAGCAGCCCTACCTTTCATGCACAATTCAGTTTTGTAACCAGAATGTGAAGGCTTACACACGATACACAAATAATGATACTAAGTAATATAAAAATTAAACCGTGAATTTAAAAGAAAGGTCTACATAAAAGCATTAAGAATTCTAGTGTCTTGCATTCTCTGTCTTTACATTGTAGCTATGAATGTGTTAAAGTTCATAACTTTGGCATGGAGTAATCTAATAATTCATCAGGCCACTTACAGAGCGTCAGGATTTTTAGGTGTATATAAAGTCTGTCTGTAACTTTTCTGATTTTTTTTTTTCAACAGACCTGCTGGCTTATGTTTCCACACCAAATACAGAGGTCTTCTGGAGGAGTAGGAATTCAACACTGCAACGTGCTTTATATAATTCAGAAATTTAAAAATAAAATTCTGCAGTGTTCTAGTCTACTTGTGGCCTTTCACAATGGTGTTGCCTCACTGTGCAAGACTTCGAAAGCAGCTGTATTAACAAAATATACAGCAGAAAAAGAACAAAAGTAGCAGAATTTAAAAAAAAAAAAAAAAAAGAAGAAGAAGAAGAGAAAGGAAAAGGCAGCAGTGTCATGACCAAATAGGTCAGGATAGGAGCATTGTAGTCAGTATCTGTGAAGGCCTGTAGCATTAAAAGGAAAGATCATGTAAACCGTCTTCCAGTATCTGTCAGTAATTAGCAATTCTTTATGTGGTGACCATTTCATTTTATCTAGTTAATATTTTTTATTTCTTAGGGTTACAGTTTTTAGACAATGAGAAAAGAAATGGCACGCCTTGAAAAATAAACATTTTCCTCTTGGGGCTGGGCTTACATGAAAGTGAGGTGATCCCACAGTAAGTCTGTAACAAGAAATGGCAGGTTTTACGTGGCAAGCACACTAAACACTGTTTCCCAGGACTTCCAAGTGAGGACTGGCATCTAGTTTGGTTCCTGCTCTATTGTTGTAAGCATGCCTATTTAAAAATGCATCCAGTTCTCCTCCATCAGCGAAGCTGGTGAACCAGGATGTGGCACAGTGACAAGTGGTTGCAACTGTGCAAAATCTGGTAATATATTAAATGCAGAACAGCAGAGTTGGATTCCTTGTTGAACTGAAGTGAGGGTGATTGACTGTTGGAACAGGTTGCCTGGGGAGGCTGTGGAATCTCCATGCTGTAGATGTCCAAGACTTAATTGGATGTGGTCCTGCACAACCTGATCTAATTAGATGTGCTTTGAGCCGGGGTTGTGCTCGATGGCCTCCAGAGGTCCCTTCCAACATGAATTATTATTTGATGCCGTGAATGGGCAGTTTGTACCCGGGAGTTAGTGTGCCACAGAACCAAGTATCTTCCTGCTGGCTATGCCCACGGCGTAGGGAGTTTCTGCCCTCCAAGTGGAAGGCAAGCTCCATTCAGCGTTCCTGTTTGTTCCACAAACTTGCAAATTACTGTTTTTAATCTGAAACTTCAATACCTACGTAATTGGTACATTTCACAGACAGCAAGAGGCTTTTGTTTGTGTGAACTTTTAGATTTGTAATGTGAGAAAAATGCTTGTGCCTGCTGAGGAAAAGCATACGTTCTTGTTCCCTGTCACTTCTGTTTTGCTGTACCGAGAGTGGCTGAGACTGGCCTGAAGTCTGGAAAATAACTAAAAACAAAAGTAGGGAATGGAGAGTGTGTGTGTGCTTACCCTTTCTAGTTGTTGCAATATAAAATCCGCTCATATGGCAGATGAAATGGAAGGTGCCCCCTTTCACACACGCTAATTGCCAGCTCTCTAAACCTCCTAGGAATTTCTGTTTTCTCTGGCTCACGTCATCCTCAGCAGTGGAGGTTTTGTAGTTGGAATTTAGTTGAAGTTTTGTCATATCTGTGAGCCAGAACAACACTTTCCTTGTTCTACATTTTTGTTTATGTAGTTCAGATAGCAGTAGGGAATAATAACAAGTTGTGTTGATTAGAATTCACTCAAAGTGTGTGTATGTCTGCCACATAAATTACCTCTTCTCAGTGGCTTGTGGGAGTCTAGCAGGGCACTCGGATCCTGCGGTATGAGGTGCCATGCATGGAGTACAAGACAGGTTGAGACTGCAGTGTCTTTGAGGGTGGGACCCTTTTCTGGCTAGAGTGATTTTTAATGGTGGTTTTTGGTTTGTTTTTGTTTTTGCTTTTTTTTTTAAATGGTTAATCTATTAGCCTTTCTTAATTTCTTGTTAGAAGGTCATGGTCAAGAATGCATCCATAAACTTCAATAAACGTAAACTATTTTTTAAGTAATCGGAAAATTCTGAACAGCCCTAACCATATTGGCAATTCAAACTGAATGGAAGAGTATATTGTTGTTGACAGGTTATCAATAGAAATGACAATCAAGCTGGACTTTTGAGTATACTAAGAACACAATTTTTCTAAGTTGATACCTTTATCTGAGTATGCAGTAACTTCAGTTGATTTTATTGTGCATAACTTGCTGTATTATGGGAGGTAAATAATTTGCTTCTTATCTCACTGTGAAGTACCACATCATCTTCCTCCCTTCCATTGAGAAATGTATGATAATCTTAAGAACTTTGTTTTTTTTGAGATTAAACATTAAAGTACGGTTATTTTAGTAGAGGGATAGGAGGCAACATAAATGTGTTCAGATGTCTTCATTTTTTTTCAGACACCTGCAACAAATACATCAGAGTTTTCAACTTCGTTTATGTTTAGTTTCTGTATGCTAGAACTTGCTGGACTTTGGTCTTTGGAGGACTTCTGCTAATTATAGTGGAGTAAAAAAAAATATTAAAAACAGATTTGGCAGATTAGAACAGCTGCGCAAATCTTGTTGAGAGTTACTTTATTCAGAGTTGCGCAAGGCAGTCTGCAGAACAGAAGATATTTGGAGGAATTTTTGGCATATGCTTTACGTGTACCCTGAAGTGCTCTGAAACTTAGGGCAAATTAATGAAGAGATTGTGCTATCGGGTTGGTCTCCTGTCCGTCTTGTACGGAGTGCTGCCCCCGTAGGATTTCACACGTTGAGGGAAACCACAGGGACTGATGCCCAAACAAAGATACGAGGCATAACTTCCCCTTAAATCTTGTGTTCTAGAGCAGGGTTTTGGGGTGGATTTCCCTGCCCGCTTCCTGCGCATCGTGCCAGAGGAGATGGCAGCAGTGTGGAAGTGCGAGAGCAGTTACAGGCTGATGCTTTGGGGGGTGGGGGCGGGGGGCTGCTGTAATTTCCCTTTTTTAAAAAGTATGTTTTCACACACAAAGATGGTAAAGTATTCTGGCCCTTTGTTGATGGAGAAGTGTATGCCTAGGCTGTATTTCAGACTTGTTTCCTGCAGTGCTGTATACCATGCATTCAACTCCAAGTTAATTTTATATGTATATGTTTCTCTTCTGCAGGACAGTGACTAGGAAACATGCAAAAATGAAGATAGTTATGCTTTTATTTGTTACAAGTCTGTTGTTGTTTGCTTTAAATTTTTTCAGGGCTTCAGTTTGAAGCAGAAAGCCTTGCCTTCTCAAACCCTGGGGGGTGGAAGTGCTGGTCAGGCGAGACCTTTGTAATTTTTTTTTTTTCCAGCAGTTAATCAGTTAATTGCTATTTGTATTTTTTATCTTTATAATTCATAATTAATGGACTGAGTTAAAGAGGATAGTTAAGACTGTATTTGTTTAATTTTACTGACATATTCGCAAATTGCATGTATAAACCAGGAAAATCACAGGCTTAAAGTTGTTCTCTTTCATGATTTTGTCTGGTCCCCCACCTTCTCCTCCACAAATTATTTGATACCTGTAGGTGTAACTTGCCAGTGCTGGTAAGAAGCCTTAAAATCTTTGAACAGTAACGTTATGTAAGTAATAATTAATGCTTTCTTAAATCTATCTTTGCTGCTGAGTGTTTTTTCTCTTTATGAAAATACTGAGTATGTGTTAAATTCTGAAAACGAAATATAGCTCTGAAGTGTATGCTTAGGTATTTCTGATCTGACTCCTAAAGTGACCAATATGACGCTTTTCCTAAGCCAGGGCTGCCATGCTGGTGTTGCTTTGTGACCTGCTGTAATTTGGAAAAGTCAAATGTTGAATTTTCTCTCAACAGAAAATTTTTAAAGCTGGAGATACTAACCAGGATGGACAGCTAGATTTTGAAGAATTTATGCGGTATCTTAAAGATCATGAGAAAAAGATGAAACTTGCATTTAAGAGCCTGGACAAAAACAATGATGGTATGCCTTGATTTATTTTACTTGTTCAAACATTGTTTGATGAAATTCTGCATTAAAAGTTATTTTCATTTATATTCTTTTTCTAAACTGGAGACAAAAAGTTGTGAATATGGAACCCCTACTTCTTTTCCTTAATAGGATCATAACTATATTTTACTATGGATTGAAAAAATGAATTATTATAGTCTTTTTTTCTTTTTATTATCTTCCAGGTCCGTTGATCTGGGGCTCTTTGTTCCCCAGGTGGAGAAACTATAAGGAAGTTTCTAAGTATCTATTAAAGATAAAATAGTTTTTAACTCACTGAATGTTTCCATCTCATTTGATGCATGATTTTAATGTACTTACCTTCACTCAGTCCTGTAGTAAAATACATCATCTGTGTTTTAATTGATTTAAAATTATCTTTGCTATTATGTACAATGGAATTTAGGTGCTCCAAGGTGCTAAGTGTATTAAGCTCCATGTTTTAAATATGTATCATCTTTCTTTTAATGTTTCAAGGAAAAATTGAAGCATCAGAAGTTGTCCAGTCCCTGAAGATATTGGGTATAAGCATTTCAGAAAAACAGGCAGAAAAGATCCTGCAAAGGTCAGGAATTATTATTTCTTCAAGTATATTAAGCTGCTTTGTATTGTTAATTGTTATATTTTTATAATTCAGAGAAAGGATAAATGGGATTATAACTTTGGAAGGTGTTGGTACCTTCAGTGGTGCTTTTATAGGAATTCTCACATATTGCATCTGTTCTTTGGTGATAGTAAGTCTAGTCGCTATTTGAGCATCTGGTTCTGGGAGGAGAATGTTATCTTATTTCCCTGTAAGTGTTGTTGATAGAATGAAGCATTATATTATGTTTTCAAATGGAATATGCCAGATGCACTTGGATAAGAAAACCATAGTATTGAAAGACCATGGCAGGTTCAGCCTTGAGGTCTCCATATGGAATTTACAGTCAGTTGTCACTGATGTGATGGCCAATATTAAAAAAAAAAAAAAAAAAGGGGGGGGGGGAACAAAACAGAACAACAAACCATCCCCGCTACTATTTCCTTATCTAGTTTTGTTGAATTTCTTTTCAGTATTGATGCTGATGGGACAATGACAGTAGACTGGAATGAGTGGAGAGATCATTTTATGTTTAACCCAGCTACAGACATTGAGGAAATAATTCGATATTGGAAACATTCCACTGTAAGTTCAACTTTTCTTTTAACTTAGTGAAGCTTTTAAGTTCACCTGTGCTGGGTTAATTTGCAATATTGTGTATAACAGCTTCACAGTTATTATATTTCAAGCATACCTGTATTTAAAATTGGTTTTCCTTTTCACTTTGTGCTCTCCCATTTACAAGCAGGATAGTGTGATGCGAGTTTCTTCTGAACAAAAAACTTCATCTAAACTTTGCCAATAATTATCAGTAATTCTTAGGAAGGAATGCTTTTCTACCTTTGGCGATATTCCACAGAAAGATAATAACCTCAATATTAAATCTTTTTCTTTTCACATTACAGTACATTTCTATGTTCAGTGCTTTTGATGTGTTGAAACAAATTATAGGAGTATTTTAACTGTTTTGTATGTTGAAATTAGTTCAGTATTTGCATTTATATAGTAATATTATCATTATCATAAAATAACTGGTGTCGTAAATGATGATTTTCTGTGCACATGTTCTCACACTCTTATGTGATATAGAATTTCATTTAAGAATGGCAGAATATACAGCAATAGGCTATCCACTGTACAGATACATTTTTTTTTTTTTAAATTACTATTCAATGGAGCTCTTGCCACCTTAGTGACTGACTTTTAAGAACAAATAATAAGGTAAGTAAACCAATAGTAATCCTGTTTGCTGAATATCCTTCCTGTAGATTATTGGAGTAATCCATAAAGTTAGGTAAAGACAGGTTTCTTTTGAATATAGTGAGACCATTTATATCTTCAGGGATTAGTCAGCATTTCCATAATAAAAAACAGTTTATGAGATCTGAAAGCTTTTAGTGTTTCACACTGTACAACCTCAATTCCGAAATGCTTGCCAAAAGGGAGTTAGCTCCCTGTTTGCTGAAGAAAACACTTGAAGCACTGCTATGAGATAGATAATCGTGGTTCCAGCTTACTTTGTGGAAAAAAACAGTTTGCTTTAGTAAAATGCTTTGTATTACTGTTATTAAATCTAAGATCTATATTTTTTTTCATTATAGAATGTTATTAGTTACCCCCAAGAAGCAATTTTAGAAGTCTCTTGTCATCTTCCAGTGTTGCAGTCAGCTGATGACCCAGTTATCACAGCAAGCAAAATCCAGCTATATGGCAACACAGCTGGTCTTTCAGATAAGAGCAGATGTAAGACCTCACATGCCTGGCTGGCATTGACAGCTCTTCCAATACTGTTTTTATTGTAAAATTTTAATTGCTGTCAGACTCTTCTAAGCAGATAGCTGCATTGGCATAGAATTATTATGAATTGGTAGCTGTGGCCTTTCTGTTATAAACCCCTCAAATTTAGCTTTTTATTAGTTGTGTTTAGGGCTAGGTAGACACAAGGTGTAAACCCTGATAGATGTGCATAATATATCTAAGAACACTGAATTTATATTTTGAGAGTTCTGATTGATCTTTTGATGACTCCATGTAGTTGAGCAACTGATGACACCTTACTTGGAAACCATGAATGTCAGAAAGACGAAAGGATTTTTCAATTAATCTGTTCTATGTTCAATATCCAGAATAGTTGGTGCTTATCCTGTTTGTCCAGTGGCTATATCTGTAATCTGCATCCTACAATTCTTGTGTTCCAAACTACCAAGACAGTTTTCTTTGTACTTAACAGATAGGGAATGCAGCATAAATAAGGAACATAGTGTCTACAATTAAAATAAACAGTAGTTAAAAAAAAGAGTTTATCAGTTAACATGCTTTCTGGTCAGTACTTATCAGTTTTTAAAACATTCTTGCTTCTTTATAGGTTTAATTTATGCATAATATTGGCTTTGCATTATCTACAGTGTATTTTTTCTCATATATCCTAGTTATAAATGACATGAAGACCAGAGACTATGTTTAAGTGATATGTGAGATTCCATAGTCTTATGTCTTGGACAGCTTTATCACTAAAGCCTATAGTAATGTTCTTCTGTGATCAAATTGAATAGTAATACAAACATGCACCTCTTAATGAAATTCAAACTTTTATAGCTGAAAAAAGTCATTAATGTGTCTTTCAGTGTAACTGATGTTAAGGAAATTTATAAAGCACTAGTCAAACTTGTCATTTTTTAAGATAATACACAGCAGTTACTGGAAATAGAATATTCTGATATATCAGCTATAAAAAAGCTACTTCAAAATTTGGGGGGGGGTGGGGGGAAGAGGTAATCCCACATATGTGTGAATAAATTACCATGAGAGAGAAATCTCATGTTAGCATCCTTAGGAGATTACCAAACTAATCCCAGAAGGCTGTCCAGTGAAAGGTTAGCCGCAACATATAAGCATTTGAGCTTTAGTGCTGGCTGTAAAGGTCTACTGATCATGACAGAATGTCTTCGTTTGGGCCATACTCAAGGCAGAAATTTGTCATAATTTTTAATGATGATGGCACAGTCTTTGAAATGGTGGGTCTGTGGTGTTATTACTCAATATCTTTGTAGAAGTCATTAAAAGTTGCTATTCATTGAATAGCAATAGCAATCCGCAGCAAGTTAATTATAGAATGTAAATTAGAGGTATTTTTTAGTTTTAACTAGCATTTTATTTACATATTCTCAGGTGGTAGGTTGATTTGCAATTAGAACTGTTGATAAAATTGAGATGATGGAATGAGATGGTTATTTGCACATCTTTGCTTTGGATTCTAATAGGTGTTGGATATAGGAGACAGTTTGACTGTTCCAGATGAGTTCACGGAGGAAGAGAAAAAGACTGGACAGTGGTGGAGACAGCTGTCGGCAGGAGGAGTGGCTGGTGCTGTCTCTCGAACAGGTACAGCACCGTTAGATCGCCTTAAAGTGATAATGCAGGTAGGTGCAATGTTCAAGAACTTCTTAGTTTCCAGTATATCACTTCAGTTTTTAGAGAGCTGTTATGGAAAACTGATGGCCAAATACAATATATAAATTCTGGAGGTCTACTTATGTTTTGACAATTTCCGTATTTTGTGTTCATAAAAATCGTCCTTTCCATAGTCATGTTGGCAAAAATGTAAACAAAATATTATAGTACTTGTACCACTAAAATAAGATTTTTTTTTTTTCAATAGTGGATGTGTTTTTGCTAGTTGATATATTTAAGCAATTTAATACTTTGGTGATGAGTTTTACAATCTAATCAGAGCAGTGTTCTTTCCTGTGACTTTGGTTTTTTTAGGTTCATGGTTCAAAATCAAACAAAATGAATATAACCAGTGGTTTTAAGCAAATGTTGAGAGAAGGTGGTGTCCGATCCCTCTGGAGGGGAAATGGTGTAAATGTTATGAAAATAGCTCCTGAAACAGCTATTAAGTTCTGGGCTTATGAACAGGTAGGATGATAAATCAGGAATTAAAATAATGGTAAATAAAATACTATATCACTCTCACGGTTCGTTATTTGCACTGTTGTATTATATAGACGTTCTTATCATGGTTGGGGATTTTGTCACAGTAAGTTAGAGTGACTTTCAGATGTAAAATAGTCTATTTATTCTGTTAATAGAATACTTGGTATTAGGCAGATTTTGCTATTGTATTATAAGCATGTGTAAATAAACTAAATCTGTCATACATCTTTAAATTGTCCTCCAGTCTGCATAGCTTTATATGGAGTACTGCATTAATATCTAGTTTGTTGCTTCAAAGTGACAACAGCTGAAAACTTAGCACTTTATGCTAGCTGAGCTTACACAGGATTCTTTTTAAGTCAAGTATCATAGTGCTATGTAAGATGCCCTTAGCCTGGATTTCAGAGTTATATTTACCTCTGAATCAGCTTTAAGCATCATGTTCAGGCCTAATCCTCCTTTGGAAAATGAGCTCCAGTTCTGGTGTAGTTCAGTGGTCTTTATTTTTCCTCTGTGGGGCTTGCTAGTGCCTCAAGTAAGAATAAATGAACATATTGCACATCTCTGTACAACTATGAAATAAAAGCAACAGAGTCAAGTAAACTTCGGGATATCGCAAGACTGAACGGCAGATTTTGATGCCATAGAGTTACTTTGAGCACATTATTCCTTACTCTTACGCTGCCTTTCGGAAGCTGATGGCACATTCTTGAGTGATGGGTCTCTGTCTTGAACGAAGCAGTATGTGCAGCTCTCTAAGTGTCTCTGTGAACGTGCTAGTTGATCTTTCATTCTTTGATTGGAGAACTGGATCTGCAAGGGAGTCGGGTTCCTCTTTGTTACCTGGGGGCTACAGTGTGCCTACCCTTGTGTTGGCTGTTTGTAGAATACCTGGCAGTACTGTGGGTGGCTGAGATGTTTAATGTAAAGAATTCTTGCAGGCTGGAATATTTATTATATTCTTGAGAATCTTTGTCCACAGAGTTGCAGTGAGCATAGTGCTGAATTTGTTGGGTTAGTAAATGTAACTGTAAATACATGAAAAAGTAGGTACAGCTTGAAAAGACGTTTTGTACTGTACTCCTGCCTCTCATAGTAAATCTTGCCATTCCTAAAAAGCATGTGATGTTTATTTTATGTGTTTTAACTATACAGTATAAGAAGATACTCACTAAGGATGATGGAAAATTAGGCACCGTGGAAAGATTTATATCTGGTTCTTTGGCTGGAGCAACAGCACAAACTTCTATTTATCCCATGGAGGTAAGTAACAGAGAATCTGCTTCTACTGGAGACTCTGCCAAATATCTGGTTCATTTCCAAAGCAAGACCCATTTTGCTCTTTGAAACTATTGTAGGATTTTCTCTATATTCCTATATCCTTATTTATTTTTACTTTGGACTTCCTTTCAGAATTTCATACTAGGCATTTTAGAATATACTATGTTCTAATTGATACGTGTGGTTTTTCTGTATATTTGGCTGTATAATATTGTCTAAAGCAGTGTTTAAATAAAACCTAGTTCAGGAAAAAAAAAATCCAAGAATGCATTTAGAAAATAGCTTGAATATGTACTTAATTTTAAATTGAGCATAAATCTTTGTCCTGCTGTATGTAAACAAGGAATGGTCTTGTCTGTAGCAGAACTGATGAAGTTCTGTTGCATTGTTCAGGGGAGCTGGGTCTGATTAGGAGATCGGTGTGGAGGGAGAATATAACAGCTACAGTTGAGGCTGGGTGGATTAGCTGCTCTTTCCTCTGTAGGACGTACTTGTATGTGGTACTACATATGTTGCAATTTAACTAGCATTAATATATTAACTGTTCTGGGCTAGCATTTCACATTCTGATGTTGTTTTTTTTAAATAGAAATGGGATGTACTTCGTTTACTGCTGTTTCCCCAGAAAGTTTATCTTGTTATGTGAATAACTGGAATATATGTTGGGTCTGGGATCAAACCAATACCAACATCAAGATTTGGAAGTAATGGAAAAAGTAATCTAAATACCTTTTTCATAGGGAGGGGTGTCAGTAGGAATAGAACTCAGCTGTTTGCATTGCTGACAGTGATAATGATCTCTTTTTAAATAGCATCCTTCTTGCTAGAGCCACTGAATCACAGCTAGCCCAAGTACAGAGATGGGTTAAGTTATAGAATAACTGAAATGTTATGTAGATCATCTGGATTATACTGATCAAGGGAGACAGGCAAACTATGCTAAAATAAGATGCTCTGATCTTCCTAACAAAGATACAATACTGTCCTAGAAGTGTCTTTTAGGATATTTGTAAGTAAAAGAGGAAAGCAAAGTGTCAGGAAACTCCTGAGGAAGCTGCAGTCTTATGAGGCTTTAAAGCAGGCCAAATTCCTGCTGGGGAAATTCCCTCTGTGATTTCTTTTGGATACTGTTATTAATTTCTTTGTCCTAACATGCTGTATAGACTTATTTGCATTATTAATCAGATGCTGGGTTTCAGAAGTGAGATGCAATCTTTATATCCCTTAACTACCTCTCAAAGGGTTGTGCTTTTTGAAAGATTATTTTCTTAATATGCTTTGCTGTTCCCAGATCAGAAGTGTGATCTGCTAGTATGTTAATGCTCCCACTTGTTCTTTAGTGAATGCTTCTATTAAATATTGCCCACACTGTTGCCTTCAAGTTGATAAAAAAATCTGCCTGTTTTAATCAAGAAAAGAAAGCTAAAATGCAATTTAAAAAGGCTAATAATTTGTAAGCTAGTGTATGGTAGTATGCATGCTACTCTGCACTAATGATAAAAGCTGAAGAAGCCTACTGCTAACAAAGCCTTAACGGTAGTCATCACAAAGGAGATTTGAAATACCAAAATGCAAAGCAGTTCCAGACAATTGAATAAGCAGAGAGATACTGTGTTTTCCTGTGTTTATAAAATACATTAATAAATAGGTATGTAACTAAGGCTACTATTTTTTCCACTTTAGGTTTTAAAGACCAGGTTGGCTGTTAGTAAAACAGGGCAATATTCTGGGATGTTTGACTGTGCTAAGAAGATCTTAAAAAGAGAAGGTGTAAAGGCCTTCTACAAAGGATATATTCCTAATATTCTCGGTATCATTCCTTATGCTGGCATTGACCTTGCTGTTTATGAGGTGAGTTTAGATCACTGAATGCATGTAGCTTTCATTAGTTAATTTACAAAAAGGGTAAATATTCTTTTGAATACTTGTATCATTAGTTAGATTTGTAATATGCTCGTAGTATTACAGTTGCCTTCAATTTAAGATAGATAAATGAGAATTTCCACTAATCTTACTAGACTTTAACACTTTTCTTTGTTCGCCTCTCCTGGAGGAGTGCCTGTGCCAATGGGCCCTTCCATGCAACAGTAGCAAACAAGGAATCTACTCATAAGGCACGATTATATAGACCTTGGCAATACAACATGCTTGCATACTTAAATAACCCTGTTGGACTGGAACACACGTATTCTATAGCAAATATGGGCCTTAACCTGATATGATATTCATATTATGTTACCTATCCTGTATTTATGATACTTAATACATACTTTTGCCATTTTCTCTGATTTATAATTGGATTATAGTAACCTGAATTCCTTGTGTATCTGTGCATGTCACCAGAATTCTTTGTGGCTGACATATAGCTGTTGTGAGGAGTTTGAAACATCACTGTCTTTCCTTTCAAGAGGAACTGGCACCTCTTGAAACAACAAGCATCAGCAACAATTAAAATGTTTTATCTACCTTAGATGCTAGGTGTTTCTTCAAAGTCTGTTAAGTAACTCAGATGCAGCGACTAGTTTTTTTCCTAGTCTAGACAAATCTTTTTGTGCCACTGCAGTAGTAATCAGCAGAATTGCTTGAGCAAATGTTTTCAAAGCAGTATGGAACTTCTTTTCTACAGTTTGCATCCTGGCTTCTGCATGGGGTGACGTGCACAGCTTCTGTTTGCACCCTGAGGGGTGCTGAGTTGTGTTCCCCTCCTCCTCCCCCTAAAGTATCTAGAGGTCTAGAACACGGGCACTGTTGCTGCTGCTGGATCTTTTAAGGATTTCTCTTCTAGGCACTAACTACTGTAGTCTGGTTAAAGTCCTTACATGTGTGCTAAGGTGTTTACCTGTGCACTTCAAAAATAAACATGTAGGTCTGGTGTAGTGAGATCGGTGCTTTCCAGGATTGAACCCATAAGATTTCTGAGGAATAAAGATGTATTTGAATTTACTTTCTTGAGTGCGGATCTCTTGTCTTACTATTTAATTTTGTATCTTGGCAGCTCTTAAAGAGTACATGGCTAGAACACTATGCATCAAGCTCCGCTAACCCAGGTGTCTTTGTATTGTTGGGATGTGGTACTGTTTCCAGCACATGTGGGCAGTTAGCCAGTTACCCTCTTGCTCTTATCAGAACACGCATGCAGGCTCAAGGTGAGTCCTATTGTACTGAAAATGTTTCTGTGTGGTCATACCAAAATCGTATTGTTTGGGATAGCTGTAGCAGAGATGTGGGAATAAAAAAACCCAACTTGGAAAACCAAGGACTTAACATTCTTCTTAACATTGGACCTTTCTCCCTATTGCCCCCAATGTTGTTCTTCATCATACTTAATTCAAGTGTAACATTTCAGACACTAGTGCTCTGAGAGCCACGTTCCATACAAGACTACGAGACATAGAGCTCCTGTCATAGTCTGGGAGCCCTTTTCTAAAAGTTAGAATGTTTCCTAAATTTTAGAAGTAAAATGAAAAGGACTTGCATCATCCTGTGGAGGTAGACAGCAATGTTTGGTCTGGAGGACACTTCATAAAGACAGTTTCATAGCTGAGATTTTTGCTTGATAGGTTTTTGTAAGTGTAAGGAGCCTAGATTTCCAAAGGAATGTAGGTGGATAATGCTTTTCAGTGGGATTTAGATGCATGGATCTCTGTCCAATGTCTGGGATTAGAGAGATCTCCTCTCTGTGAGGACTCAAGTTTTAATCAGTGGCCCTAGAGGTGATAGTAGGCTCATCACCCAGGTGTTTTAATACTTGCTTAAGAATTTTAATATTACTGGAACTGTTGTATAACACATTATCTTTTTGTTCTAGCCTCAGTTGAAGGAGCTCCACAGCTAAACATGGTTGGTCTCTTTCAAAGAATTATTGCTGTAGAGGGAATCCGAGGACTTTATAGGGGCATAGCTCCTAATTTTATGAAAGTGCTTCCAGCTGTCAGTATCAGCTATGTTGTATATGAAAAAATGAAGCAGAATTTGGGAATAGCATGAAATGAAGGAAAAAGCTGAGATGCTTCTAATGTTGTTGGAAACATCAGTACAAAAATGATTCCTCAAGTAATCTGCTCTCACAATTAGAGACAGACCTTTGTGGAGAGTTGCTGCAACTTCTACTTTTGCCCTGAAGTGGGAAGAAACTTTCTTAAATGCTAGTTCACCGTTTGTAAACACATACCTATATTGCACTTGAAAATGTCACCGAGTTTAAAAAAAAAATCCAGAAACTACCTTTAAATCAACAATATGTTTATATTTTCAGAAAATCATGCATATTTTAATCATGGCTTTTTTTTTTTTTAATTTGTCTTCTCTAAATGTGTATTTGGCTTGGATCAAACCACAGGTAGAAGCTTATACTGCCTTAATACTGAATATATGACAGTGACTTTTTGTTTTGTCACGCTGCCTGTACTCAAGCAATTCACAGGCAACATTTTGCATGTTTAGAAGTAAGCACTTCTAACTACTGTTATAAAATAGGATCTTAGATACAGACAAAGGATGAAGTAACACATCAAAATGTAGCCCATCACCTTTATCTTCAGGCTAACCTTTTTTTTTCCTGTTTGTTTTAATTTGAAGAATAAGAGCCTGAGAAACTGCTGTTCCATGGTATCAGAATACCTCAAATGGATTTACACGGTATTTTTGTAATACAATAGTGATTTTCATAACTTGCTTCACTGGACCTGCTTTTCATTGCACTTGTAAATGCTAGCACCGTTAACCATGACAAGCTTTGGTTTACAGCTGCATGTTTTATAGGGTCATAATATACAGGAACAGAAAAAGCTTGGTTATTAGATCCATTCCGTACAAGTGCAAGTTACTGTTTAAAAATGGGCTGGAGGGTTCAGTATTAAGTGGATAGTGATTGTAATACAGCCGATAGTGGAGCTCATCATAGTTGCCTTGGGGAGAGAAATGCCACTCATTTTGAACTCTCCATTCTTTCCCTTGCTCAGAGGGCTACAGTCCACTATGTGCTTTTAGCCAATAAAGGATTGCATTATTATGTAAAGGTTTTACAGGTTTGTCACGCGAGATAAATCTTCTTTCCCTCACAGTCTTCTGTGCACGCTGGCTGTGTGTGTGAGATTCAGATAGTAAAATACTGAAGCATTTTGTCCAGGTGACCAAATGGGACTACTGATCTGGGGTGCCCATCAGATTGACATCAATGAAGCAAGCAAAGCATGCACACAGGACTTGTTAGTGCTTGAGAAACAGCTGCTCCTCAAAAAACAAAGCAGCACTTCCTCACTGTAGAAAGTAGGTATTTCTATGTACAAGTACTTCCAAAGTGACTTCCTTTTTTGGGGGTGGTGCCGCATTTCAGTTGCCTTCAGGTATGAACACTGAAATAGAGTAACAATTATTGCCAAACTCATTTGTTACTCTTTTACTGCTTTCTGCAATGTGTGGTGTCTTAATCTTTGTAAATTCGGGATTATCTTTATACTTGACCTTGTAAAAGCAACTGCTCTTAGACCACTTCCTGAAATTGGATTACTGAAGGGAGAACTTTGTTCCTGTAAGGTCATTAAGGGTCTCTTTTAAAATTTTTTTTTATTCTTATAAAAAACAAACAAATAAGCAAGCAAACATGAATAACTGCCTGAACCTCCCTTGTTCCACATACAGAAGACTATTTGGGCCATATTTTTCAAACAGCAGTCAGATGTAAATCTGTTTTCAGTGCTTCCATGGCTGATGTTTATTCTCCATAAACTGATATATAACAACTCCATAAAATTTGTACTATAAAATGTTGTTTCATCAGATTTCTGCAAATGGCAGCTTTAGCTGTGCCTTTTGGCCTTCCCTTTAGGGAAACCCTGGACTTTGCACTTTTTAAAAAAAAACAAAAAGTCATTCTGTCCAAATCATTCGTATGTACAATGCCTTTCTGATCTGAATGTTTCTTGGTTTTGCCAACATTCTTGTACCTTTGTGGGATTTGTGAGATCATTTCCCAATCATTTTGTTTGACTGTGACCAATGAGCAAATGTATTGTGTATGTGTGTGTGATGCAGAGATGACTTCAGCAGTGTCTATCTTCTAGACTTACTCCATTTTGTTTATAGTGTGCAAGTGCCATTATGAGTATTGAATATTATGGTAATGATGTTTTCAAATGTTGAAAAGATGGGATCTTTCAAATTTAATTTTTCATTATGTGCCTTTATGATGACTGTGTTCAATTGTGTATTCCTTGTCTCTTAAACATATGTTTACCTTTTTAGCTCTATAAAACTGCCAGTTTCTAATAAATGTTTGTTTCCTTATCTGGCTGGAGTGTGCTGATGTTTTTTTCATGGCCTGATCGACAGATGACACTTCTTTATTTCACTATATGCATAATACTCAATGTAAAAAATGAAGGTAATGAATCTAAAAATAAGTTTGAGACTAGCCTATGCTTTGCTATTACATTGATAGTTGAAAACCTAGTTTGAGACTAGTTGATTGTCATCCTGTTTAAAACTCCAGCTGTCTTATCGCTTAATGGACCATCACATAATGTTTAATATTTTTGCTTGTTCATTGAACACTATTACACCGTGATTTGCTTTTGTGTATGCTGTGTGACAGAACTCTTAATAATAAGGACAAACATATTTGCTTGTGTTCTTAATGTTTACCTTGCTTTGATGTTAATCTTACTTGTTAGTCAAAGGATCAATATAAAATCTTTTCAAGGTAATTGACTTAATGTACTCTGGGTGTGTAGCATAGCTATTCTACTAAAAGCATGATCAGTAGCCTGCTTTGACAACTCCTTCTGAGTTTTTCACACCAATCCTCCAAATGTTAAAGATAATTGTAAACAAATTAGGGAGGCTTTTCTTGCCTCTGATTTCCTGCAAATACAGTTCTTCTAACATAAGATTTAGAAGTTTTCTTTTAAGTAACGGAAGAGGTAGACGCTCAGTGATTCCTGACTAAATGAACAAACTGACATTCAATTCTACTCGAGGCTAGGATGTTTTTAACTGGAGATTCTCTGCAATTGGAAAGGCTGGGCTGTGAATAATCTCTCTCACAGTGAGCAAGTGGTAAGGTGTGCTCTCGAAGATATCCTAGTTAGATGGTCCTCCCCACATCGCCTCTAAAAAGAAAATTTGAACTGCTACGAAATGTAGCACAGGTATTTAAAATATTGCTTTCAAGTTAGCCTGTTGGGAAACTGAATTCTGCAGTCTTCTTATCAAAGACTGGTCCTGATAAGATGCTTTTTTGATGTATAGGAGTTATTACACAGGCAGATGTATGATTTTTGGCTTTTGAAACAGCTCAGATCTGCAATGCATGTAGTACCATTATTTCTAACTGCTTGCAACTACGTTCAGCTTGTGTTAAAGTAACACTGAAGCAGCAAAAACACATGGACAGGCAGGCTGTTCAGGACAGCATACTTCTCTCCCTTATAAAAATATTTTTACTATCATTTTGAAGGTTGTTGTGTGTTGGCCAAGGGAAATAGAATGTTAAGCAAGTATCTCAATAATTTCTTCAATCTTGTTCCTTTAGTTCTTAGTGTATTCCACCAATGTATTTTCATAATCTGTTGACATAGTGTGTTTCCATAATGTATTCTGAGTTCTTAAATTAGTGGTGATGAATTTGTAGGTTGCTGACTACTTTTGTCCCTTGTCTGAAAAAGTTTAGTCTGAAACTTGCTAAATTCTACAGTCCAGAAAAATCTTTCACATTTCCTCTGTATCTTATCTTTTGCTAGGTGTTTAATATTTTTCAAAATGCATGCAAAGATAGTGCCTGTAGATCATATGAAAAATATTGCCATACAACTTGCTACTGCCTCTTTAGTTAGACTGAGGCATGAAGAGGATATAAATCATGTAGTGTCATCAGTAAGTTAGTAAGAGGTTCAGGATTTGTGCATCCGCATCCAAACTGATCCCTAACAACTCTTAGCTTTTCTGGGGCGTTCCTTGAGCAAATGATTCTTCCTATGCGTAGGCCTATACATAAGAGGCCCAGAAGGGAAAGGAAAAGCTTTGTTTTCCTTTCAAGGCATATGTGGGGTGTGACTGCTATTCAGTAGCATTAACACTAGAAAACACTGCAGAAATGTCTTGGAATTTGAAATAGGGCTGCCCATGTGCGTCTTCCCCTCGTGGCGGCGGTGGGCTCCCTGGCAGGCTGTGCCTGCTGCCGCGGCGGCAGCAGTGGCATTCCTCACAACGGCAGCAGCCCAGGCCCTGCTGTCTGCACACCTGCCAGTGGGAATGCCACGGGCAACACTGAACTGAAACCCACTTGGCAGCTTTCCTTTCTGCCAAAGAACACCAGGTGCTGCTGCACTCTCCCGGAGAGGCTGGGTGTGGACCTGCCTGACACCCAAATCAGCCTTCCGAGGCCCAGGTTGAGATGACTTCTGGTTTTCACTGTCTCATTTGTTGGTGTGCAGCAGAATGTATTGGCATCTTTTCATTCCCTTCTAATATTTGAAGGTTAGGGAAGGTATGGCAAGAAGTGCGTTGCAGTATGTGATACTGCTACACATAAATCACTAAAATATCAAGGATGTCTTAACCTGCAGGCTATTTGCTGTGTAAGGAAGTATGGTTTTTAAATGCTTCCCCTTCTGATGTCTGAGTGGTCTTGGGGATGGCTTTTAAGGCTTCCATTAAAACAAGATACTGATCTAAACTGTATGTTGTGGAGAAAATAATTGGTGAGAACTGAATATTCAACACAAAGAGTGATTTTTGGAATCTTGGCAGTCTTGCTGTGTGAATTATGGCTAACTTCTATGCCCTCCTGGTGTCTGAAAATGTGTAGAAAAATTACTTCTTTTTTGTCAATATTTGTGCAATTCAGGGTGAAAATTATTTGTGTTCTGGCAACTAACTAAATGTGTGTGTATTGTGCACCTAAGATCTCAGACTTTGAGTCTGTTTTGCTAAAGAAAGGAGTCTAGTATGTATTATATAGGTGTATAAAAAAAACCATGGTATATATATACAGATACATACATATTCACATATATATATCTCTCTATGTAAGTATAAAACCTTTTCTTCTCCGCATCAAGTTTGTGCATCTCCTTGGTGCAGTAGCTGGAGCAGCTTCCAGAACAGCCTTTTGATTGAACGCTCTTGAAGCAGTGAAACTGCTGTCCCTGCAGAGCTTTCCTCTGCAAGTCGGAAGTATGAGATTGAGGAGAAGTAGCCAATAGGTTCTCTTAAATAATGTGTCAGTGGTAGTCAAACTAAAATCCAGAATGTTTTTGTCCCCTCCAGGCTCATGTAAAGCAGAATATCTAGTGGCCATCCTACTGAAGTAGGTGTAGGCAAAAAACATTAAGTTGAAAGGTGGGAGTATGGTAGATGAACTTTTGGGTGGGTACTCCTGCCACCTTACACTTTTGCTAAGACATTTGACCTGTAGTTTAGCTCTTGCTGAAGCACTGGTCTGGAAGCTCGCTCTCTCTCTAAAGCAAATGCCATATGGTTTTCGATTGTTACTACCTTGTGTCGAGCATGAACCAGCCTCTCCCTAGCGAGCGTTAACAGCCCCCGTTTCGGCTGTGTTTGGAGGAAATGTGCAGATTCAGCTTGAATTCGAGCAGTGCCATCTACTGTCATCTTGTAACACTGATTTGTAAGGGGAAACGGCTTTTCTAGACTGATCGTTTGAGTTCATTCCTTGGAGTTATCTTTACAGCAAAGGAAAACCAGTTTATAACAGTGCAGGGTAAACCCCTCTGAGCCATATTTTTAGCGGTGATTGTGGCACAATGTGTGGGAGCAATGCATTCAAGTGTGAATTAAAAAAGTGCGAATCATCATTTCTGCTTTGGGTAAGGTATTGAAAGAATCTATGCCGCTTATCAATTTACATGGCTATTTTTACTTTTAATGCAAGCCATTTGAAATAGAAGATAGAGTCTTTATAATGTTATTTTGTTTTTGCTTTCATAAAATGATTTTTTGTGTGTCAACATCCTTTAGTTTCTCAGTAAGATATGCTAGCACAGAGGATCTTTAACCATTCTTACTGGCACATTACTAAAAAATGGTTGGTATGAAACTTACTTGATTCTTTTTGAGGAGTAAAAGTGCTGATCTGTGTTTCAGTATTTCCTAATTATGCTGGTATCAGGGTCTGCACTGAGCGCGCCATGTTTGCATTGCACAACGTTAAAACACCATCTAACTGAGCGCAGGTGGAACGTTTCTCATGGTTGCTCACTAAACGTTACAGATTTCCCCACTACATCACATTGCAGCCACTGATTTGGTCTGTGGACACAGTTGCTATGCACTTCCACGGTAAGCCAGTCTGGACATAGTCCAGCTAGCCCCAGCACTGCCCCATTCATGTCCACCTTTTGGACTCCTTAACAAACGCCCTTCTGTTTACCCTACAACCTGTGCGTTTGACACACCTCCAGGCTCCTTATTCTCCACTCCCAACCCAATCTAATATTCTAAATCTCTTTGGTTGTAGGAATTAGGTTTGTGCCTTTCCTGCTGTGGAACCAAATACACCTTCATCAGTGTATTGGAAGATATTGGACAAGGTAGTGATCATCATGAGTTTCACCTCCCCCTGGAACAGGCTGTGTTCTGGAGGCCAAATTCCAGGTCAGAGTGAGTCCTGTCAGGTCTCTTGGGAGATCTGGAAGTTCAGTAGGTTGTTCATGTATGTTCATGGTACTCTGTGGAAAAGTGTTTTGCATATACCATCAATGGCAGCTGGCCAGTTCGCACAGGCCCAGCTGTCCCTGAACACCTCAAATTTTGTATACATTTGTGCTTAGCACCTTTGAGTTCCATGTTCAGTCCTTGGATTATTTCTTTGTTCTTTTCAGCATCTTTCTTCAGTTATTTTGGGAAAGTAAAGATATGCTTGAGCAGGCTTTAAGTAACACTTTGCTATGGGAACTATTGAATTGTTGTTACCGCTAGCAAAGGGTCTCTGCGATGGTGTGTTCTTGCAGCCTTCCCCCTGCTTCAATACCGTGTGTGATGCAGGCTGGTAATGGGGCGATTTTGCTTTCCCTACTTAAACAAATTCCCTAATTGCTGTGTAGATACAGCAGCCTCTGCCTCTTCCAGCTGTTCCATTCATTGCGTTGATACTTCTTTTACTGCGGATTTGTGTATGTTTGCATGGCTCTAGCTGGGCACCTACTAGGTTAACATAGCATATAGCCTCATGGATTTTAAAGTCAGTACTCTTAGCTCATCTTTTATGACGTCCTCTGATAATTGCAGGCCAAATAGCTTCATCAGGTTACTTTGGTGTGTGCCTGTCTCTGTCACGCTTCTTCCAGTGTAAAAATGCTAGGCAAACCTTTCAAACAGTTTGGGCCTGGCAATAATTGACTAAAGTAGGAGAAGTTCGGAGGCTGGGTTACTGCAGGGGTGGTTTAATAGGACTTGGTTTGCCAACAGGATTTCTTGGTGATCTTGGTGGTACAGATTACTGTCTCAATCCTGACAGCATCTCTGAAGCCATTCTTCTGAAAATAGATGCATACAAAAAGTGTCACCTTTGTCCCATAAATACTAAAGCTAGCAATTCACATTTTGGATGGATCTCAGCTGTAAAGTTTTCTACTGTCAGGTCAAAGGTTGCCTGTAGTATATAGGGAAGGGTTACGTTTTAGAATTCCTTTCCCAATTTGTACTTCTCATTTCTCACTAGCTGGACAGATTTTGCAAAGGTTTCATTAGGGGAGAAAAAATAAGATATAATTGCAAATTTTGATGGTGATGAGGAATGATGTAAAATTCTGACTCATCCATCACCACAGTTAGCTACTTCTGTTATGAACAAGATGATGTCACTCTTTATGAGTTAGGAAAAGGTTGTGCTGTGTGGGTGGAAAACTCCTGGGTTCCCCAAAACTCCTTGACTTGCTCACACAAAGCCCTCTGCCTCTGGGATGACAGCAATAATGGGTCCTCTGTAACCCATCCTCATTAAAGTGTCTGTACTAATGAATGAGTGACAGTGCACACATCTGATCCATCTGACACATAAATGTTTAATTTTGCTTTTACCAGTCAGCCAGAGTTTGGCAGAAGATGGGTTTCTGTGCAGCAGAGAAAAAGATGCTAGTGCTATGTTGCATTTCTCCACAGGGAATTGGAGCTGGAGTAGGAGCACTTCTGAATCAGTCACGACACTGCCATCCCCTTGAAGTTATTTAGGCTTAAACATCAAATATTGCTCACTAGTCCCTTAAGGAGTATCTGGTTTTAGTTTGCTTCTCCAGTCTTCTGTGCTTTCTCTATCCTAGAGAAAAAAGGGATAAAGGAGAAGATTTATTCAGTATTCTCACTTGTTCCTGCAGACTCGTACTTAATGTCCATACCTTGCTGTGAGGCATTTGCTGGGCTGTCATCTAATGGCACTCATCATTTCCACAGTATGACAGTTTGATGGTAGGAAACAGTGTGATCCTGTAGGTAGTCTGGCAGATGGAGATTTGCATCTCGGTTCTGCTACTGATCTTATGTATGTCCTTTCTCAGCATCTCTGGTCCTTGTACTTTCTTATCTGGTAGGTGTTAAGCTTTCTGGGACTGCCATCACGCTGTGACGGTTCAGTGTGTAGCCTGGGGTTGTGCTATGATACAAATAATTTTCTGATCAAAAATTAAGACCTCGGCCTACAGCAGCACCTGTTAAAGTAACGCAAACTTTATCTGCAGAGATTTTCTGTTAGTTCAGTGCTTAAGGTAATACTACAATGTGAAAAAAAACCTGGTGGAAGCAGGAAAGCAATCATATTCTAAGAAAAGTTGATTTTCAAAGTTGCCTGCTGGGATAAATTCATTTAATAGGTAAGACTTATCTATTAAAGATAGTCTTTTGTCTCTGAAAAGAAATTTGGCTTCCTGCTTGATTATTGGTTTTGGTTTTGTGGTTTGTTTTTTTTTTTCCTCCATCTCCCCTGGTTTTTTTTAATTGGCAGCAGTGTTTCTCACCCTTCTGTAGCAATCGAATGCTGCAAGTTAAGAGTACGTACATCTTTCTCTCTCTCTCAGAGAACGCTGAGAACCCACTGAGCTGCAGTAGTAAATTTTGCTTTTAAAACAAAAGAGAAACACAAAACTACAGAGCCTAATTATTTAAAATATTTTGGTTACTTGAACTTCTGTCTTCTCTCACCGCAAGTACTCTCTGCCCTGGGAGAATGCGCTGGGCCCAGAGGTCTTGCCGCGCTCGCTGCGTTGCAAATCACCACGTTCCGCTTTTACGTGGGGCTCTCTGGGCTGGGGCCCGCCGGGCTGGGCGGGCGGCGGGGCCGGCAGCAGCCGCTCCCGGGCGGCTTTTGCGTGGCGTTTTTGCGTGGCGTTTTTGCGTGGCGTTTTTGCGTGGCGTTTTTGCGTGGCGTTTTTGCGTGGCGTTTTTGCGTGGCGTTTTTGCGTGGTTTGTTTCTCTTCTCCCCGGGGCCGCGGAGGGCAGGCGCGCGCGGGGCCGGCAGGCACGGCGCGGCCCAGCAGAGGGCGCCCCCGCTGCCGTCATCCCTCGCTCCGTCAGAGGGAGCCGCTGCTGCGTCACGCAGGCGGCTGCGCTTGGGCTGCGCGGCGCTGGGAGGACTGTGCCCCTTGTCCTGGGGTCAGAGCCGTGTTCCCACTGACAGTGGAAGGCAGGAAATCGAAAAGACCTCAAGGAAAGGATTAAAAAACAGATTTCAGGAGGATGCTAATTGTAAATCATTTGGAGAAAACCTCTGACTCGCCGAGTGTCTGGCGTTGCGACAGCCGATGCGGCAGTGCGCCGTCATTCAGCTCTGAGCGTACGAAGGGCTGTACCGCGAGATGGGGGGTGGACGAGAGGTGGAGGTGGGGAAGGTGAGTGAGGGGAAGATGGGATCGAAGTGAGCAAATGAAACCTGAGGCTGAAGGTCAGAAAAATTTTCCTGACGGTGCAGAAATCTCCCCCAGGGGTTCCTATTGCTTGAGACACTGTTTAAAAATAGAATAAATCAAATCTATGGCAACATGTATCCCAGACAGTCCTTTACTGCTGTAGGTCACTTAGGACTGAAATAACCATAGACAAAGACAACAGATTTTTAATTGTCCTTTAGCAGTCGATAGCATGTTTCGTCACCAGAATCTTGATTCTATTTCAATTTTTTCCTGGAGATTGAGCACCTGGGATGCCTGAGCTACACAGGCTAGAGCCTAAATGAAGTAGGGAGGCAAAAGTAAAGGCTCAAAGAAGCATTCCAGGCTGAAATCTTATGTTCATGGCCGATCACAGTAACTTCTCATGAGAAAGCTTCAGTGAATAATTTGATATTTCATCGTTGCTAGTTAAGTGTTAATATTTTTTTTTAAAAAGTAAATTATTTTTTAGTAATTGTGTATGTTCACCTCCCTTAATTTCCCATTGTGCTATAAGAAATAAGTCAAATAGCATCTAAAATCACAAAAGTTCTGGAAGTTTCCCAGATGCTAGAAATTGACTTTCATGTGGTTTGCTCCACGTAAAGATCTTAGGGCTGGAGTTGCCATGAAAGCTGCGTGGTAAGAAGCCAATGCTTTAGGCATCTCTATCCCCAGAAGTTGTTGCTCTGTGGAACTATATGAAACTTGTAATTACAGGCCTTTTGTTTAACTTTCAAGTGTAACTTATTAATACTTGAAATATAAACACCCAAGGGATTTATAATGCAACTGTTGAGTATGAGCCTTACTTAAAAAATGACCAAAACTCAACAAAAGCCTTTCAGGGGTGCTCATGGGCTCGCACGGCTGAGGGCTGTACCCTAGAGGTTCTGTCTGGAAGTTGCTTTCCGGGAGGGAGGAAGTTACCTCTCGGCATATTGTCCTCTCTAAGAAATTGAGCTTCAGTTTTTAAATTCTTAGTGTCTTGATGGCTTTCAACTGCTTGTATGAAATCCATTCAAGTGCTTCCTCAGGGAGAGGATGTCACCTGAAAAGCCTTCCTCCACGCTCCAGAGCGTCCGCAGGAGCGCTGTCCCAGCGCCTCAGCAGGAGACCAGGGCTGGGGCGCATGGGAGCTGCTTCCTCACCGGTATCACTGTTTTCTCTAGGCTGAAGTTCCAGACCCTCCTTAGGAGGACTTACAGCATGAGTAGCCGGCATGGCAATAAGGATTAATAACCTGTATTCTTGAAGCAGTTTATCCCCCGTTGCAGGCTGCTGCATTAAGTAGTTGCCCACTCTCCCAAGTTGCTCCTACGAGACGGAAGTGTTCTGCTTGTGTTTGGTACTTATCAGCAGGGGCTGGTGCAGATTGTACGTATACAGTGATCAATCCAGTACAAAATAGGAGAAACAGTTTGTAAGGGGATTTTACTTTTTGTCGGTTATACTTTTAAAGCTATTGATCTGCCAGAGAGTGGTGGGTTATTTTTTTGGTTTTGTTTTTTACATTTTTAGGAATTGCATATTTGGATGCATATTTTGATCACCATCTGGTTATAGAATTAAGACATAAGCATAGTTCAGTTTCAAAGAGGTTTCAAGAGTTTAAATCAGAAGTAAATATTTCATTAAATTGTCTTAAACTGACAAAGCGAGGAAATTTATGGTGTTCAAGATTAAACTCATAGCTCATGTTGTTGAACCTCAGCTTGCAGTTGTGTTTCAGTACCTAAATAAAAATAAAAAAGTTTAAGGTCTTAAACTCCTAGTGGGAAAACTTAAAACCTGCAATGGAGACATAAAGAAGAGATGTAAAAATCTGGAGCATTCTAAATAAGATCTTATGCTTATTTTCTATATGAATCTATAGGCAATGTCCTCTAACAAGTGCTTGTTTTAAGAGGCAGAAAATGAACATCTGCCAGCAGTTATCAAAGCTGAGGGACTGAAGCAGCCTTTCTCTTGTTTCCGTGTACATGCAGGCATTTCAATATTTGTTTTTAGACTGCTTATCTCCTGTAATTTCTAATAGCTTATTTCCGAAGAACATGTCAGCTGTTTTCCCTTTCTAGTGAAAAAGGCAATTTTGATTTACTGTGTTTTAAAACTTACTAGGGACCTTTGGAAAAGATTCCAAGCACTAAAGTGGAACGTGTTCGGCACCTTATTTGTCCTCCAGTAGGCCCTGGCCTTATGAAGCAGCTTAACCTAAGCCAGCTAAAACTCCTTTTCCCCAGAGCCTATGGTGTGCTCTCTCTGGAGACGAGTCCATGGGCTGAAAAGTCCTTTCTTTATGGACGAGCTCTACTCACATTGAGTTACTTTGGGAGAGCCTGGATGGCTTCTGCATGCAGATTAGTTTTGTGTATGAAAAATGCATGAATATTCCCTCAGGTGTTAATTAATGCAATTCTTAGTTATTGAGAACTTAAAGCAAAAAATCAGAAGGTTCTCAGACAGTATTCAAATATATTCCTTACACCCAACTATTCAGTCACACTCCTTATAAGTGTCTGGCTGAAAACCCTTTCTCTTCCTTGCTATATGCCCACGACCATACTGAACCTTTGTAATAGGGGGAACTTTTTGCTGTTAGTTTTGCTTAGCTGGATGTAATGTAGGGGAATTTTTTTGTCCATTTCTGTTCACAAGAACTGAGTTTCTGGTATCTTATTTGTAGGGTTTTACTAGCGGTAGTGGTGAGGTAAAGAAGAAGTGCTTGAACAACCCCCATTCAATCACACTTCAAATACTTTCTTTGATAATTCATTTCACCAGTAGACAGCAGGAGTCTATACATTTACTGGGAAGTTTCTCAAATGGTAAGAACGGAGAATGAAGAGTTAGAACAAAGTGTTTCCCTCAGGACAGTACTAACGAGCCTACAGGTTGGGTGGGATAAAGATACACACAGCAGCTTTGTGTGTTCATACTCTACATAGAATATGTGATGTTCTGGAATGAGGATCTGAGAAAAACAAGTGTCAGTGAATAGGAATTTAATGCAGGTGGGGGAAAAGTAAATTAATTGCTTCTAGTTCTGATTTTCAGGTTGACCTCCGCAAAAGGAAGGCCACTGTAACATCTCAAATCGTGTCATGAAAACTACTCTTGTCCTTCATTAGTAACAATAGCTCATATTGTTGCATTGAAATAATTTCTGAAAGCTAATTTTCTCTTCTAGTCCCCATGTTTGCTCTTGGAGCTTCTGGGAGCTCAGACAGTGGAAATCAAGAGACTGATGCCGTTAACAACTTCCATAATTTTTCTGCACAGAGCTGACTCTTTTGACATAGATGCTGCAGAAAAATGGTCAAACGTTGAACAAAACAGTTTTCACTGGAGGGAGGGACTAGCTTGAAAGCCGTGCTGTTAGTACCAGTTTGGGTGAGAAAGAACTTAATTTTTACATAGTCCATATTTTCAGCCAAACAACATGACAGTTCAACTTGCCTTTCGTATCTTAGTATGAAAGGAAAATATAAAGCTGTGTGCACATCTGCTGTTACTTAGGCAATACTAAATAACAAAATAATGTTGTAACTATGTTGCAATTTCAAAGAAGCCTGTAGCTTGTTCGTACTTGGAGATTTGCATCATTATTTAGTGAGGGTGGTAGGGATCACAAAGCCTATTAACCCTCTGCTCACCCAGCATACTCCTGCTAGCAGTGCACGTCGGACTTGCAGGTAATTCTGTGCACGGCGGGCTTGCAGGAGCAAAAGCTTCACACAGTAGCTCCATGAACAAAACCAGAATTACTGTTTCTGCAACAGATCTGGAATAGTTTCAGGAGAAAGTTCTGAGTGATGCAAGGCAGCAGAATGTTTTAGATGACAATTCCACCTTGTTTCTATTTGAGAAATTAAAATGTGAAAAGAAAGCCGTAATCCAGTGCTCAACAGCTTAATTTAGTATGAACTATTTTTGAAACTGGATGGCAAGTCATAGATAATGGTGATCAATACAGTACTTTTGATGAAAAAAAAGAAAAATCTCCACAATTCACTGGGATGACATCACTTCTTGCACTGTTATAGCAGCCCCTAAGCTAGGCAGCACCAGAGTCGAAGAGAAAAAGGCATGATGTAAGGAAAAGGAATTATACCTCTAACACTTTTTTTTTACCTGAAGTTTGCTCTACTGAGTTAGGATGTGAACAGGAGCTCTGAATTTAATTGCGAGTTAGAATTCAAGGTTGCCTGGTTATTTACTTTATTTTTTTCTTTAATGTCAGGGTTGAAGAAATTTTTTTACTCCTGGTTCATATAGCAGCTGCCCTCAGCTTTCATCAAATCTATGGGGTTTGAAGACTATCAGTGGAAGCCTCCCTGATGCCTCTGTCAATCTGTGGAGTTCAAATGTTTCTAAAAACAATTGTTTCTAACCTGCAGGAAATAATTTAAAATATGGCCAGCGTGCCACCTCCTTGTGCGTTGTCTTTCCAGCCAGCTTTCCAGGTGAGCACTGTCACAAAGGTCCTGCCCGTCGGTTGGCTTTCCGTCAAAGCCCGTGTTCCGGCTGGGAGTTGGGAGCGAGGGTATGGGTGCCAACCCAGCTGCTGCTGCGCTGGGCCACCTAACTCGTGGTTTGTAGCCAGTGACACTGGTATTACACTGCTCAGTGCTGGTGGTATCTTGAGACATGTCTGTTAGAACTAAATGATTAGACATTGAAAACTTTCAGTACTTGTTTGATGTGGACAATTTATCTGATAGCAGTTGCCTGGAGAGGGATTTACAAGAAACACGTATGAATGACTTTGCTATCTTTCTTCTTGAAAATTACCTTAACTATGAAGGTGAGGCAGGAGCGAGCTCTGAGGTGCTTCCTTTGGTTGTGTTTGCCACGTCTCTCCCTCAGGCGATGGAAAATAGATATATTTAAATAGTTATCTCTCTGTGTCTTGACAATGTAGATGATATTCAGAGATAAAGGCACTACACATCTGATGATATTTTTGCTTGGTGAGGGGAACTAAAATGCCACTAAATAATAATGCCATGATAAAATTTTGAACTCTTACACTGCTTCCCATCTATCCCAAGCTATTAAGTTTTCCAACAGTATTTACATTGAAGGGCAAAATAGAATTATGTTGTTATGTTGTACAGCAGACAGACATTTTGGTGGATGAAGAAGTTAAGTAACTCTCCCAAAGTCACAAGAGAAGTCGGTGACCACCAGGAATAGAAGCCACACAGGCTGACAGCCAAGTCTGTGCGAGCCACAAGACCATCCTTCCTCCTGCGCACAGAGAAGCATCGACACGAAAGGGAAGTACTTTCTGTGGTTTTGGAGAGGCTGTTCTGGTGATTCTGATGTTATCAGCAGAAGGACAAGAGATACTCTACTTTCACATGGAAGGCTAACTGCAAGGCTCTTGCTGTAATTATTTTGTCATTTCATCTGCTCTCAAACTGGACTCCTTTTCCGAGGGTTGGCCAAATATTCCCCATGCAGGAGGAAGGAAGAAGGCCAAAGATGAATCTGCCCTTTTTGAAGAGAGGGTAATTGTTGAAGGGGCTAGTGAGTGATAAAAACAAAACAAACAAAAAAACAACGCTCCCAACCCCCCAAGAAACCCCCCCAAAAACCCAAATACCCCCACCCCCCAATGCCTATCCATCCTGAGGTGTGAAGCCCTTTGGTCTGTACCAAGCACTCTTGAGCAGAGTACGTGGGCAAAGAAAGCTTATAAGACTGGTAAGAAGAAATTTAGTTCTTTAGTGCCAGCTCTTAAATCTAGCTCTGGCATAAGTCATGGAAAGTATCACTATGTTCAGCTATCTGTTTTGTTAGCAATTCTCAAATACACACATTTTTTCCATGGTTAACACCACTTCCCAATTTTCGGTAGTCATCTGTCAAGCTGTCTTGTCTCCCTCCAGTCTCCCTTCAGTCTGCACTGGTAGTAATTCCAGCAGCCACTGACGGTAAGTGATAACACCCTGTGAGCAAGACTGGAGAAATAGCGATTTACACTTCACAGCAGTAGTTTGAGAGAGTCAGCTGTCCACTAGCCTGGGTAATACGGAGTGGAGGCAGCTGAACTATTTGGGATGGGGAGGGAGAAGGTGGGGAACCAGCCCCTCCTGCCCCACAACATGGAGTGGGTGCTGCCTTGGGTGGTGGTGATTGTGGAGAAACAGTTTTTCCTTCCTCTGATAATTTCTCCAGAACTGGGGGCTAGGTTGTAGAAGCATCAGGGTGGCTTCTGCAGAGCCAGGTCACAGCCATATGCTAGGTCTTATCAATATTAAAAATTACCTAGTCTGTATTTTTGTAAGTAATGGAAAGACAGTAGTAAAACAGCTTTCTCTAGAAGTCATTGTTTATCCACAGAAATGTTGGGGAGGTGAAGGAAGTTATTGGCCATTTTGTAGTATATTAAATAAACAGCGTGATTCTGCAATTATTCTATATTGTCATCTTGGAATAAGATGGGAATGATAAAAAGAAGTGGCGTTTAGTCATCTGTCAATTAACACGAACACGCTTTTCTTGCATAGGCAACAGAAGTAAAAAAAAAAAAAAAATTAAATTTGAAATCACCATGTAACATTAATATTGCATTACTGACCAAAGGCCTTAGCGAGGTCGGAGGTCCCATAGCTTTAGGTGCTGTGCAAACAGTAAATAACTATTTCTGCCTTAAAAAGCTTACAAATGCTGACAGCCTTTTTTTAGACAAGACTTTCTGTGAGTGCTCAGCTGTGACTTAAGAGTAGTCATCTTGAAATTGTGAAGGAAGCAAAAGGTACAAGTGAAAGTGCAAATGAAAACGAAAGTTGGAGAAACTGAAAGAGAAAATGCATTTCTGGAATAAAAAGCCGATGAGTATGAAAAAGTGCTGAGCACAACTTGTTTCAGTGGAAATTTAGCTTATGTAGCAGCCGGTAGGAGCCAGAGACATTTGGTTTCCCAAATGTACCTCATGCTCTGGTTGGCACTGCAACTTCTGATGTGGGAGCCCAAGGAGTCTTCTCCGAAACCACCGGAGCACTTAGGGACATCATGGCTCCGAGCTCCGCCGTGGCTTTATTGCAAGACTTAGGAGAGACTCTCCTAAGTACATAGGTCCAGGTTTTTTGAGTGTTAGATCCCTGAGTCTTATTGAAATGAATTCTTGGACTGAATTAATTTCTCAATTCTTCAGCCCTTTAATACTGAGTTTTCAGTGTCTTACTATGTTTAAAAAAAAATCTGTGCCTTACTGCAGCATTTGGATTCATATTCACATACATTCCCTCTGGTGGCTTCGCGTCTGTTAACGTAGCTCTGATTAGCTGTAAAAGATTGAGCAGATATGCTTGAAACAGGTTGTTCCTAAGGGCCACTCTGATGTTTATCCTTTTATAGTATGGCACAGCTGGGAATGGCAATTTAGTCTTGTAACAGGTTGACCAAGGATCAGCTGCAGTATTAAAAGATTAGTACCCGGTTAATTTCTAGTGAACTGTTCTGTAATAAACTCAGCATGTTGATGTGGATTTTCAATGTTTGAATGTCTTTCTCATTTACATACATTTTATTCGAACTCTAGCTAAAAAAAGTCCCTATATTCTATTAATTTATACTATGCCATTAAGAAACATGTTGATTTTAAACTTCTTATAATTTATATAATGACATATTTTTTGACATCTGCACAATAGCTCTAACAAAGCAAATGAGCCACTCTTAACTAATAGGTTGCAGTGCTGCCAAACAGAAAAATGAAAAATATGTGGACTCAGTAATAAAAAAATCAACCAGTTAATTTGTTTTCCAGGATTATTAACAAGATTCAATCTTACTTATTAACGACCTCTGTACCTACAAAATTGAATACAGCTGTTGTAATGTTGTTTGTATTTCTATAGCAGTGACCCTGCTGTAAACAGCTATCACTGTAGCATTGCAGATCCACTTCTGTCTCATTTTCCAAGTGCTTAGCTGCTACATGATTAAACCGATCTCTAATGAACCCAAGACTGTATTCTGTGCCAGTGGAGAGTTAGCAGAACTCAGAAAATGTTAAGAAAGCTGCATGTAGTCTAAGCTAAATGTCTCAAGGAATCTGAGAGAAAATGAACTTGGGTGAGGATTTCCTGACTAAACTTTCAACACTGTCTCTGTAGCAGTTTTTAATCTTGTATTCTTCACAATATCACATATATTTAATGCAGCGCAGTAATTAGGTTTATGGGACGACAACAACAGTAGCACTACAGTTCTTAGCCTTTAATTCATTAGGTGTATTGGTACCCTCATTCCTCACTGCCCTCTCCGTTCTTCAGAGTTACGGAGACAAGAGCTTGTGTGGGGCTTACGCACCGAACAGCAAACGTTCTGTAAGGAATTGGTAGGCAGGAGATTCGGCAGTCTGCGGTGGAAATTCTTTGTCTGGTGTCTTGAATTCTGCTGGATCTTTTTCTGCTGCCCTGGATACAACAGCGCTTTGATGTTACTTTGGATTGTAGCCATGGTGGAAGCTATAACTCTGGCTTTCTCCTGGTAAAAGATGGTGTTTTCTCATCAGTTCTAGCCAGTTGTTTAATGTTAACTTTACATATAAAATCAATTATGCAAGAAAACTGAAAAATGCCTTTGCCCTCAGCGTGAGACTATCTTTCTTTAGACTATGAGCAACACGAATAGGAATCATGGTGTTTGTCTTTTGGCCTTGGGAGCTGTAATAGTGTCAGCAAGAGTTATGAGATGCTTGAGTTGACTTTGTACTGTGTCCCCAGCCTCTCTGTGCCCAGTACGCTGTGGAGTGAATGATTACAGACCTTCTACGGATGCTGTGGCAGCTTCTTTTGAACTGCAAAAAGTTGTGCCAGATCTGCTCAAAATAATTTAAAGTGTGCTGGATTTGCTCACTAGAGCTGTGTGTGAACAACAGATGAAGCTGAGCGTGTGCCTTTCCCGCAAAATCTAGATGATGCGTTGGTAGTTTAGCAGGTTTTGAAGCACTGGATATTGTGCTCACAAAAGCCTATATTTTTTCACTCTTTAAAACAACAGCATTTCTGGTTCATGTATGATAAGAAGCGATACTATTTGTAATCATGTGCATTTGCTTGCTTTTCTATGGGTTGTTTAAAAAAAATCTGTTACTGAAGGGTTGTTTTCCTTGTTTGCAAGGCTGGCTTGCGAGGGCTTTAGTTGCTTGGTTCAGGTTTGCTGATGCCCCACTTTGCATCTAAAATGTCTTGGCAGAAAGCATGAAGTGTTTTTCCTCTTCTTCCCCGGAGGTTCTGCAGAAACTTCTGCACTGGCTATGCCTGCCCTTCACCATATGTTTAAAAAATAAAAAGCAATTACCCCTGTTGTCAGGCAGCCGGCGAGTAATGTGCATCCTTGCCTCGGAGAAGGTTCCCAGCCCCCGCCATGCTCCTTGTGCGTAGAAGCTGGGCTCATAATATCGCAAAATAAGATCCAGGGTGGTGCCATCAGCCTGTGATTGGCTTTGGAGGTTGAAAAAACATGAAATTTAATGGACTAAGCTCTAAAGTCAATAAAAGACAGTGTTTTGCCCTTGCTAGTTTTGGCTTGAGATAAAAGTAACTGTGGATGATGTATTCGATTGGTAGGAATCACACACAGTGGAAAGCACATTAGCATTTCAGATTTATAGTATTTCAAGTCCAACACTATGTGTCGAACGACAGCCAGTAATTTCAGCAGCAAAAGTAAAACCTGTGTAAAAAATGATTAAGCAACAATACGTCCAAGGGGCAAGGTATTTTGAGTAAGTAGTTGGCCTTTGTCCTTGCTTAAATGTTTTTAACCTTTCCAGTGTTATAAGTGGATTGTAGATATATTTATAATGTGCATTGGTTTTTGCAGTTGAACAGAAATCTTGAGCTAATGTTAGTGCTTATTTAATAAGACGCAGGAAGAGATATATCTCAATGGATATATTTTTAACATGAAAAATAGATTTGGTTCATTGTACTTTAGAAGGAAAAAAACCCACATGTTGTCAAGATAAATAGATCAGTCTAAAGTCAGTGTTGAGTTACATAATACTTAACATCAAATCATTAATGTTTAGTCATGTTATAAGTATCTGAAAACAGAGCTTGATAATCAGAAGGCTGTTAAAATGTCAAGCATCTTTAACAGTAGCCACTGCTGAGCCCTACGCTGAAGCGTGAAATTCAGCCTCTCACGTTTCCTGCGTTGAGATGCAGTTGTTGAAGATATTTACTGTATTTAAATTTTACAACAGTAACCTAACATACCTAACTGTTAATTACATTTTGCCACCCTGCTGCAGCAGTGTGCGAGGACTTGTAACTGAACATCAGACTTAAGAAGCTTTCACTGGGCTGAGCAGGAACTCTTCTCCCAACCTATTTTAATTGCAGCAGCTGTCTCTCTTCTGACAAAAGTGGTGTTGAGGAGACGGCGTCGCAAAGGCGTTTCTCCCGCCCTCCCCGGAGGAGAGTCCCTGGGAGGGATCCCCCAAGGCCTTAGCACGTTGTAATGCAGAGAGAAATGAGACTCCTTGTGCCGGTGACAAACCTGTACTTCTGAGAATCGCGTTGTGCCTCTGAGCTTTGTAATCTGGAAGTGAGAGTAGAGGAATTGCATCCTTCCTCGCAACTGGGCCGAAGGAGTGCGGCAGAGGGGGCTGCCTTGCTGCCTTAATCATCCGTCTGCCCGAGAGCCTGCATCTTCCGCCTAAAGGAGTCTGGGGGTCATCTCTGCCCCACAGCAAGTCCTATGTCTGCCAACAGCCATTCACAGCAGCAGGGCTTAAGGTACTTTTATATCGCTCAAAAGAAAAAAAGAGTTTTGCAAATTTTTGGAGATAACTGGAATCCTTCTCTCTCCTCATCTTGTTCCACTTCTGTGTTTCTCTGTCCCATAAGGCTCATTTTAATCTTTATTTCGCACAATGACGTTGTGAGATGATAGAAGTTAAAAATTTTGGCCAGGACCAGAAGAGTTGTATGAAGAGTTACTAAAATAGAGGCCTATAGTGCATTATCTTCTTTCCCTCCTAAAATCATTCTGTGTTTACCCACCTCTGCCACCACTAAAGTAATTAAAAAAAGTAAGAACCAAAACTAAGTTTGCCAGCCCAGGCGGGGAAGTGAAAAAAGAGAGTTGAGAAAATGCTGCCATGTGCACCTGGAGCTACAGTACTGAGAATCATACAGAGACTAAGATGTAAATATATATTGTTATATACATGAAGTTCAAATTATTTGCAAATATCAACAAAAGACTTGATTGCAATTGAAATTGAGGAATTCCTGGTCTTTTCGTGTAAGTAACAAGTGATTTAGGTCCGCAGGTGTAAGTTGCTGGTGGCTTTTAGGGGCTGCACCTGGCTTCCTCACCAGAGCTATGTGGACAGCTGCTCTGAGGAACCATCTTCCGAAGTTATTTTAGTTGCTGTCTCGACTTTCCAGGCTGTGTCTTTACCATCTATCTTTGCTGGAATTATAATAGTAGCGTAAGGCAGAGGTGTGAGCTGGCCCTCGCAAACCTTAGGCTGGCCACCTGTATCGTACCTTCCTTTGTTTCAGGAGAGCTACCTGAATGCACAACCAGCCTTCTCGTAAAGATGTACCGTAACTGTCCAGATTTCTCACAGTTTCATGGAAATTAACACTAAGCAAGTGCTTTGCAAAATTGTGGTACGTAACACATGCATGCTGCGCTCAATTCTTGCTTGCCTTAAACTGCATGCCACCATTCTCACAGGCGCAGAGCAAGATGTTAGGAAATTGCCACCAACTCGAAACTATAACACTTTGCACATTGATGGAAATGACTAACCAAGGTGCAAAGCAACAGCTTTCTGAATGTGGTCTTGAGTTATTAATAGAGCTGTGGTTTTGCTAGGTCAGGAATGGTGGAGCTGTTTATTTTTTCTTGTGGACTAGTGGAAATCAATTTACTTTATCCTTTTAATCTTTCTCATAACCTTGTTAATTTTTCACTAGCTGGCATGCATCTTGGGGCTGAATCCTGGGTTCTGCTTTGATACAGCTGATGAAACTTGCCACTCCTATCTGCACCATTAGCCTAATGTTAGTTAATAATACTTAGTGCTTTGCACAGTCACTTGTATCTTCAAAGCACTTAACAGTTATTAACTAATTAATCCTCACAACATGCCTGTGAGTTGGAAGGTAAATAAATATTAACATTCCCCTTTTAGCAAAGGGGGAACCAAATAGGAAGATTAAGTGATTTGCATGGACTTAGCGGCAGAGCTGGCAAGAGAACTCCTGTGCTTTTGTGCTTGTGCTTATCCTTCCAGCCACACTGGCTCCGGGTGAATCTTGGCCTTTGCCATTATCCTGTGTAGCCTTTCCGATTACTTTAGTACCCTTTCAGAGATAGTTTGTCACATCTGTGGTCGTCACTATCATACTGAAGGATGGCTGCTGCCCAGACCTGCCCGTGTCCCATGGCACAAAACACGTGGGCAATACCAGGAGGGAGGCTACAGCTCCCTTGTACTTCCCCCAGTAAGGCCATGCCAGGCCTATATTTAGAATGGGACAGTTCAGAAGAAAAATCGCAAGCCTTCTCACCAGCCCTGATTAAAATGTATGTAGTACCTGGCCATTGCTTTTACAGAACAATATTAATTATTTGTCCTGCTATTTCACTTGATGCGGAATCAAAGCTGGAGCACCTGAAAATGCTGAGTCTTGCTGTGGAGACAATTGTCACTCACAGTCTTCAAGGAACATTTGTGAAACTATGGGAATTCTGTCCAATACGCTTAAATATAGGGAATATTTTAAAATGCTGTAAATTATTTTAAGCAATGTAAATGATTTTTTCCTTTAATCAAGGCCCTATAATTTCCTCGAAGTGTCTGCGTTCTGCAAGGAGATCACATCTTAAATGACTCCAGAAGGCTCTGGGTAAGTTTTTACATTGGCAAGGCCTACAAACAAAAATATGGTCTAAATACTAAAAAATATTTATGTTAGTGAACATAAAGAATGCCATTTTTAATGGATATGTAGTTCAAAGCTCAGCTTCCGCCTTGCCAGCTTCATCTGCTGGAAGAATCCTTTCCATCCTCTTACCAGAGGGGGGTCACGGTGAGGATGAAGTGCCTTGGCAATAGTTTTGGCCACACAGTGCCAGGTGGAGCATGAGGACGTGCTCCGGGATCCACTCCAGCAGCTGCAAAGCGCTCGCGTGGCTCAGTCGTAGCCCTTCCTACCCCGAGACGTCCTTCTCCGTTCTCCCTACAGGCTACACTTCGGAGGTGGTGAGGGCTCGGCAATGGCAGCTCTGCCAGCCAGGGACACCTGGCCGGGGTAAAGCTGGAGTGCGATCCCCTTTGCTGGCAGGCAATCTAACGTGGGTACCACGAATGAGGCCCTGTCGACCTTCATACCTTTCACTGCAGCAGCATTTGATATTTTCTTTCCCCCTACTCTGAGGCAGATCATGGGGGCTCTTTCGCAGCTGAGAGAATGAATACCTTAATTCTGCTGAGCTTTTAAACCTGAAGGCAGAGATATTTGTGTCTTTTATTCCCCGTCGCCTCGCTGTTCGTACTGGTCTGTAGTGTACGTGCTGAAATGTTAATAGCTGCCACGATGTAGGAAGACCCCAAGCTGTGGGACGAGGAGGTGCCAGGTAGAGGATTCTCATGTCCTCCTGCGTCAGCTTAGCCGGGTTACCACAGCCTGCCTTTATCCAAATTGCTCCTGCTTGTCCTTGTGACACCTGTGAGAGGAACGGGCCAGAACTGAGCGCAACGTTTTGTTGAGATATTATCCCTATTTCACACTTTTTAATTGCCCATTAGAGCTGGGTGATCTGCCAGAAGATAGGTTACAGAGACTGGAAGCATAAGTGATTTTATCTTGAATTTAGCAAAAGCTTTCAGCCAGAGACACAAGGCGGAGTTAAGGTACTTGGCAAATGTTTCAGTATTTTCTAAACAGTTTCTAAACACTCAAAAATACTGAAAATTCAACCCCCAAAATCATGTTTTTGTTTTGAAAGTGACTACTTTGTTGTGAAAAACAACTTATAAGGTGGTTTTTATGAAATCCAGAACTTAAAACTTGTTGAACAATGTATTTGCTTTAACTCAAAATGGCATTTTGGATATTTTTTCCCATTCTTCTGATAGTAAGAATACTTTGCGCTGAATGGGAGTGCTTTGGATCTTTGCATTGATCCCAGTGGGTAGTTCAGCCACTAGTCCAAAAACTATGGTTTCTACATCTTGGCTTTTGGTCCAGTTCTAAGTTCATTTATCATATGCATCTAGGTGGGATTATTCCTATCTTTTTCCCCTTGGTTGCCTTGCTGATGAGCTTTTTTGCTCAGAGCAGTAAAATACCCATCTATTGCTTGTGCCAAATTGTTTCTATATGGTGGCTGGCAAGTGAGCTTTCGGCTCCTTCCCCTGCTTGTGTTGTAGGAGCTTGGAGATACCTGCCAAGAGCTGGGAGAGCAGGAGGAGGGCTATGTAGTTCTCTCCTTCTGTCCACAGGAGGCCTGGGACATACAACATGTCTCTGGCATGACGTACCCACCATCTTCTCCATGGGGATTCACTCACGCTCAGAGCTGGCTACAGTCCAATATTGCTCATAGAAACACTCGGAAAGCTGACAAAGCCTAGAAAGGTCGCATGGAAATGGTACCTGTATTCCTCCGTACAACCCAGAGGAGTTTGAGAGGATATTTACATCTCGCTGTTTAGACTGTAGCGTGCATTTTAAAATTGTGCCTCAGATCACCATTTCCGTGACTCCTGCTGGCATCCTGATAGCAAGTGAAATGGTCTGCGCTGCCAGAGGCAGAAGGACAGGGTGTAGAGAAAACACAATGGCCTTTTACAAAATGCTCTCCCTATTTCCCACCCACCTAACATCAGAAAATGCTTTTCTGATTCAAATACGTATTTAATATTCTATACTTAAAAATTCTCCCTGCTCTGTTACACCAGTGTCGAATCTCAATGGAAGCAGCTTTATGCTGCTTTTTAGGAGTCCACACAGCTGCACTTACAAATGATATCATTTTTCACGAGAGTAGGTGCTGTCAGCAGGATCCTCACAAATTGTGGGGTGAACAGATGTCTTTATTTTCAGCTTAATAAAATTCTTGCTATAACTAATAAATTGGGTTTTGTAGATTTTCAGAGGAGCAAAATGATCCCAGTTATCTTTCTTAGCAAGCTGTTCCTTTGCCTTCGCGAAGTAGGACAAGTATTTGGCAGGGGCAGCTACAGAGCTGCCTGGGGCTGCAGGTCGGAGCTGGAGCTGACCAGCCCTGGACTGTTGCAGCACTGCCTGAGGCAAGACGAAAAATCTGATTAAAGGGAATTTTCAGACACAGGCTTTTGTCCAGCAGATTTCTTGGTGTGAGAGGCAGGGTGGGAGGGAAGTGAGCCTTATGATAGATGGCATGGCTGTTGTGTTCAGGTGCCCCCGTGCTTTCTGGGACAAAGACTGTCTTCTTCTTGTGTGTTTTTCAATCTCACGTGAAGGTGAAGTCCTCCTTTGGCTGCCTCAGTGCCAATCACGGGTAATACATAATAATAGCAAATTTAGCAAGTGTGCAATCTGTAGTCAGCACAACCCAGGGAGTCTTACATCCTATTTGCCGTAGGTGTTGCAAAACTGTATTTAAAACGGCAATTGGAAAGTGCAAAGTTTCCAAAATGTTTTTTCACTTTTTCTACTTTGATCCCTGACTACCTCCGGAAAGGGGAATGTGTAAAGATGTCCTCAAGATGTTTTATCTTTGTTTCCCAGCTGTAGCACCTGAAAGTGTGAGTATGGCGAGTGCTGCCGTATTGTTTGCCTCACACGAGCAATGGCTGGGGCCGTGGTAATCTTTCTTTCGCTCTGTCCAAAACCAACTGCTCTCCTTTCGCAGGCGCACGCTGTTAGGCCGATTATCCGCAGCCAGTCATCCAGCTTTCCCCGGTTACTGATATGTTTTGAACAAACACAGATGAGGGGAAGTATGAGACACCACATTAAAACGCTTCCTGCCCGGTCCCCCCCAAGAAAGGTCCTTGCACAAATGCTCGACATACAGATCATATTCGACCTTTGATCATCTGTCATTTTGTTGTAAGAAAGCATGCCATCATCTGCCACCGTTTAAAATAGACCCAAAGGAAGTCAGGGCTTAATCTTAACCTCAAACACATTGAGCCCTGTATTTCCTATCCAGCCATACACCGTGCTATCTGGTTTCCTACACCTCAGGCCTGCTAAGTTTAGTTCCTCCCAGTCAGCTGCTAAGAAGGAAGGGAAACCCTGTTCACGGTGGATAAAGCATTTGCTGTCCACAGCTCTCCCAGCCTTTACATACTAAGTGGTAGATAGCAATTCAGTTTTGAGGTACCTCAGTTTTTAAAAAATACGTATATTTTTAATTCTTTTCCCTCTTACTCTTCATTCGTCCTGTGCATATCGTGTGGTTAGACCATTGCTAAATTCAACATTGGAGCGTTATGCATTAATTAATATTATATCAAATCCAGTGCAGTCACTCAGGTCTTTCATCTTAGAGAGTAAATGAATGAGTAGGAATATATAATGTACCATACAGGAATTGAGAAATCTTTATTTATTGAAGAAAGTATCTGCATAAAATAGCTGTGATAAAACTGACCTATTTTGCCTTTGTATCAGTATGATTCCTTGTCCATTTACTTCAGGCAAACAGACTTTTATCACGGAGGAACTGGTTGATTTCTTTTTTGGAGGTAGTCTCAGGCCCTGCTATGAAAGCCACAGACCTCTTTCAGTAGCGTGTCTTCCGGGGACCTTAAATATTTATTAACTCATTTGCTTTTCCCCCCTAATTTTTAGTAGAATGATGATAATTTTGACATAACTGTACCTGCTGGGTTATTGGGCCGTGTCTGGCAGCCGCACGCCAGAACGCACAGGTGGTTCCGCATCCATGAGCTGGAGCTGGCCCTGCGGGCAGGATTTGGTGAGTCTGTACCCCTGCTGTACAGCGATCTATTTTCCCAGTGATAGCAGGGCACTTCCAGGCAGAATTTTGGTTTTGGATGATTTACAAAGCAAAAATCTTAGCAACATTAATATGTCTGTGAAACCTACAGAACTGGGAAAACTTACTCTTTGTCCCACCTGATTCTACTAAACTTGGTTAAATTCCTCCTTTCTGTTGTGTTCACACATCTCCAGCATTTCAAATCATGGAAGGAAAAAATCCTTCTGATGGAAAGGATTTACAAAACCATTACGAGAGGCAGAAGAGCCTGAAACGCCATTACAAGAGGCAGAAGGGGCTGAAGACCTTTCAGTGTTTGTATAGAGGTGCTGATTTCCTTTCCTAGAGTTGCGTACATTTTTATCTGAGTTGTTCTGATGTTTCCACAACATTATATCCTTCCACCCCTGCTTGCTCCTTGCTTTTGAATGGCAGCACTCATAAATTCAGTTTTGAATTTGGTATCAGAATCCACTTCTCTTAGCAGCAGGGTAAATACAAAACATCCAGTTGAACCTAAAATACAATAGACTTCTGTGGAATATTGATGTATGACAAGAGAAGAAAGGTTAACTTCATCAAACTTAAAATAGGGTAGGAAACACTATCCTGCATTTTTATTTTAATAGATGGATGTATCTCATTCCTCCCCACCATCCCCCCACGTAATTACCTAATTCTCCTCTCATTTTATCCATTTTAAAATGGGATAATTCATGAGCTTCAACATTCCCGTTTTCAATTAGAGGCAAATTGGGTCTGATGTCTGCATACATTTTTAAAATGAAGCAATTATATGTATGAAGGAAAACGCAAAACACGAAGTTAGTGCAGAGCATTGTCCTACAGATAAGGACAGAAAATGCACAGAATGGGGAAGTAAAGCAAATGCTTAAGAAAAAGTTGTCTGGAGCATGTAATTGAATTCACGTAATCCAGTGGTGGAGACAGAAGAGCCTGATGGTACTGCTGTATTAGTCTGCTCAGAGATGGCTGAAAATACCTGGATGCTAATGGTTCCAGAAAACTACTGTAACACGTCTTTGGCCAGTCAGGACTGGTTAATTTTGTATTAAGCTGAAGGGCCTTCTGAGCCAAAGGACACTTCTGTGATGAGGAAGCTCCTAATAAGCTGAATAACCCTGGCAAGTAGTTGCCAAATTTACTGTGATACCAAACGTGAGTGGGGAGATATTTGTCTGATTATTCTCGCAAGTGTTGGGATTCATAATTTGCCATCTTTCCTTCAGCTGGTGTGTGTATAGCTCAGCTCACTGGTTTTAACGCAAAGTACAGTAATACTCAGCCTAGTTAAGGATGGCTAGGTAGCCCAGATTAAGGAGCTTTAATAAATGTTTACTCCAGGCCCAGCTATGTTGGTAGCAGCATCTCAGTGACGCTTCCCAATTACTGTAGTCTTGGAGAACCATTTATTATCCCTGTGTAATTCCAAAGGTAACATACTGTAGGTTTGCAACAACACCTTTGTTTTTTATTGGTAATTTTAACACTTTATCCATATTTCACTTAGTAGATTCAGGAACAGACGCCTCCATTCTCTGGAAAAAATGATCAGCAGGAAAGCCCAAATCTGTCTGTTTGTCTGTCATGTGTTGAGCAAACGGTGCTGACACCAGGAAATGTGCAGCACTTGACGCGTGCGTTTTGTAAGTGCGTGGATGCAGCAAGCAGGCATCGCGTGCAGTCAGCGCTTTGGAGTGCTGACAGCATCCTGCCAGATAGTTGTAGTGGACTGAAAAGAGGATAAACAACTATAAAAAGCATATAATTACATTTTTATGTCCATAAATATGTACATTAGTGAAGACCTCAGAAAATTACCATCTATCACAGACTAATGTATTATTTAAGCAACTTTTAGAGGTGTAAATAAATTTTAAACTATTTTAAGAATACAGTATATTTTAGGACAATAGTTCAGACTTTGAAGGTACCTGTGGTGGGGCAGAGGAGCTGCCCAGGCTGACTGGCAAGTTATTGCTCTTGCAACTGCTATCCCCTTTGTAACAGGAGACCAGCATGGTGTCCTCTGCCCACAGACGGAGGGGCAGTTTGGCAAACTGGAGCAGAAAGAGACCCCTGGATGTGGCCAGGAGTTATGTGACCGGAGAGGTGGGAGAGTAAAGGAGGGAAGGGGCTGGTGATTCATGGCTGTCTAAGGAGACAGACTGATGGCAGATGAAGTCTTGGAGGGAGATGCTAGGAATAGTCCAGCTCAAATGTGGATGCATAGACAGGACATGCAGACCCTTGGCTGTCAGAACCGGGCTGTGTTTGCACAAACGCCGTGCTGCTCGGGTACTCCAGTGGTGAAAATACAGGCGGAAGCTGTAGGTCCCCAGGACAGCGTGTCCTGCAGCCACCTGTGAGGCAAGCAGCCAGGCCAGCCGGTCAGCCGGCCGGTGGCAAAGCGCCCAGTCTGGTTCCGAGGGGAGGCGGGCACGCAGCAAGCCGGTATAAATACGTCTCTGGCTGAGGACAGATTTCCAAAACAGAGTTTGAGAAAAATCTCCGTGGATAAATCAGTTCCTTCAGGAGGTTTAGGAGAACGCTGAACATCGGGTTTACAGAGACATCAGCTCCTGCCCCTGCTCTTCTGCTCATGGCTCAACTCCCACTCTTCTTCCCAGGTCCTTCAGCCGTTCTCCACCTTGCTCCACTGTATGAGGAGAAGAAAATCCCACGTCAAGATGCCTTAACCATCATCCCACTGTCTACATCCTCCTTGGAAGCTTGCCCCGGTTGTCTAACGCAGGCAGGCCGGAGCGAGCCGGGGCCTCTGCCCCGCTGAGCACTCTTCGTTTTGCCTCTTCCCGCGACATCGGTGTTGGGGCTGGTGTCTGCGGCTGCCTGCGGCCGGGAGCGAGCCGGGGCAGCAGCCAGCTCGCCGCCACGGCTGGCACGAGGATTGGCCTCCGGGACTTTGGCCCTCGGGGATCCTCACAGAGATTGCAGAGCGCAAGCCTCAGAGCTGAAAAGAGCACGGTAAAAGGTTTTTGGGACCTCTATAGGGAGTGATGCAGAACATTTATGTATATACAGCATCTAGCTATCCATTAGGAAAAAACCATGAATGAACTTCGGTGGCAGGGCAATATTCCCGACATTACACTGATGAGTTACCGTGCACATTGCATGACATCCATGCAGAGCCTGGAGCAACAGATGACTAAGTATCATCTGATTCTCTGTTATTAAAAAGTAGGTGAATGTGTGTGTTTCACTAAGGAAGGAAATGATGAAATTGGGGTGACATACTTGGAAAGAACTCAATTTCAAACCCCCTTTTTCCTTTTCAAGGCAAAGGAGTCGCTGCTAACAACTTCAGGCAGGGTTGGAAAAAGCCAAAATGATAAGAAAGCAGTCTTTTGCTTTTAAGTCTTTTGGAGTTACTATAGTGAGATAGTGATAGAAATTTTATTGTGCATGTTTCCAGTGAAAAGCTATGGAGCGGGCAGAAGATTTCCTGCTGCCTTTAATAAGAATTGGGTAATTCTTTGAACTCAGGCGCGTGCTCGGTTGTGCTCTGAATTTAGAAATCAAGCATTGCTCCCAGCAATGACTTTTTAAAAAATTGATTTTCTTAATGTAAATCATCTTCTAAGGTGACCTCGGGTGAGGCAAATCAATACAGGACTGCTGAAAGCAGCACTCCCTCTCAGCAGAAATACCGACGCCAGAGTCAGGCAGCCCCAGCCGACCCCAGCCCCATGGCAGCCCTGCCCGACCTGACACCGGGGAGCCGCCGGCCCCTGGCACCCTCACGTGCAAGTAGGTAACATGGAGGGTGATTTGAACCCATGGAGGTCCTTCGGTTGTACCAAAGCAGCAGGCTCTCTGGGAGAGGCTGCAGATCTTCAGCTTGCCGGGCCGTTTTGTGAGAAGGGCTTACTGGGACCCCCTGAGCAGGAACAATGGGCTTCGATTAGTCTGTGGCATCGCCGGGATCCAGGGGATTGCAGGCTGAGCAGTCTGGCTCGGGCAGTGCGTTGAGCATGATGCACGGCCATAGCTCACTAAAGGTTATTGCTCTCTGTTATTTTAAATATGTGCAGGGAGAAGAGAAGCTTTTACTACTTTAATGCTATTGTGATCATAAATGCAAGCTTAACTTCTTTATGACTTTAAATATTCTTGTGAAAAGCACACAGAAATGCAAAATAAACTCAAGAAACTCCATAGCCTGTGCATCACTGTAATTTCCATTATTTCCTTGGTTTGACTAGCTCAGAAATACTGCAGGAAGTGCTTTTTCTTGTGGTATTTTTGCTTCCTCCCCCAGCAGAGTGGAAGCATTACACAACAGCATGTGAAAATGAGAGAGGGACCTGCGCCGCTGGTGGGCCGGGTCATGGGAGTGCTGGATTTCTGCTTTCCATGGCCATTCCCGGCACGGCAGCGGAGGGACGAGGGCCGGTATGGTGGCACGCGCCAGCTCTCAGCAGCCGGGAATGCCAGGTCCCCTCTGGGGAGGGTGGGCTGCGGGCAGGCACGGGGCTGGCAGGAGGGCACTGGCATCACTTCTCTCTCCTCGTTACTCGACGCCTGCAGAGAAGCTGATCAACCTGAGGTGTCGCTTTGCAGCTTTAGGCCAATTTTTACCGTGTCTGAATCAATCTGTCCAACACCCACATACAGCTTAATAAACACCCAGGAGGTTTAGCCAATTCCTTGTGCATACTTTATCGTTTTGAGACATTTTGAGATCTCCTTTAGAGATGTGAAATGCCTGTGACCTTCCTTCATCTAGACTGCACACTGACCAGTCAACATTCAGTCTGGGGAGCCAGAGCATATGCATTAAATCCTGCATTAAAGCTCTGCTGATAACATTATGCTTATTAAATAATACAAACATTTTTCCTGTTTGCCAAACAGTGGGGATCCCTAGTGCACACTGGGGAGGCATGAACTATAAAAGCCTCTATTCTTTTTTAATTAGGCCATATCTAATTAAAATGATTGCCTGCCATTACTAGCATTTAAGAAGTATTTTCCAACTCAGCATGACTCATGGGGCTGTATGGAGACAGGCTGCGCTGCAATCTATTTGGGATGTGTTTGCCTGTGCTGTGCAATTGTCCTTTATCATCGTGCAGGCAGTTGTTTGCCTGAATTATTGTTTAGCATGTACTGCCAGCTGTCCAGGCCTCTAAGTTCCTCTTATAAATTAACTGATTAGCCTATTTTGCATACATGTGAAATTGGGTTTGAGATCCAGTTTGGGGCTCTGAATGGACAAATTAATTTGAAGGTAGAAGCAAGACCATCCCTAGAAGTTGCTGATGGGGAATTTAGCAGCTCGAGCTGCCGCGCTAGTTCGGTAGTCAGCTAGTGCAGTCAGCGTGGAAACACTTGCAGGCTTTCTATGAACCTGGGCGGGAACGGGAGCCATTGCATGTGCCTCAAGCAGCCCACTCAAACTCAGCCCATAAGGAGTGGCTGTTTTGGAGGGAAGCAAAGACCCTGGCCATTAAATGGCGTAGGATCCCATAGGCAACCCCATTAAAGCCAAGGTTAGCCAGCAAATCCTGCTGGAGAGGAGCCAGGTGTTCCCTCTGAGGAGAGAGCGACCGAAAGCCAGCCTGGAGTGATGGGAAGAGGAAACGGGCTGTGGCCCAGGTGTTGCCTACATTTGCCTGAAGAATACAAGTGTGCCTGAAGAGAGCGTGGGGTGCGGCAGCGCGTGCCCCGGGGGGGGAACGGGCCCTCGGGGGGGGGAAGCGCGGGAGGGAAGCGTCCCGGCTGGTTTGTGCAGGGCCGGGCGGTTTGCAGGCAGCGGCTCCCTGCGGGCGCAGCGGGCGAGGGACGGGGCTGTGCTGGAGCCGGGGGACGCTCAGCGCTCGGGCGAGCGTACGGAGCTGCCCGTGGAGCCGAGGGTGGTTGCTGCAAGCCGAGCAGTAGGGCCTGGAGAGATTGTGCTGGTTTGGTGGGATCTTGGCTTAAAACATGCAAAGTAATGGGCGAGCGTGTGGAAACCCCAGATTTTTGGGCTGACAGCTGAGTCCCCAGGCTGGGGGACTGAGGTTTTGTAGGCTGTAGGGTTTAGAGCAGCAGTTCAAAGGGGTCAGACATCCTCCTCTCGGGAGGTATGTCCACACTGGAAGGATGATGTGGAGTGGAACAGGGTAAGCCCCGTGAGAGCCCGCGCTCCTGCGGGGAGGCAGGCAGCAAAGCTATGCTTCTGCTGGGGGGTGCGCAGGGCTGCTCCCCTTCCCCCCTGGACCCCTGCGTCATTCCCTGCCACCTGTGACGGTTGGACTTGATGATCTTAGAGGTCTTTTCCAACCTTAATGATTCTATGATTCTATGTAACCCTCCGGCTTTTGCCTCCCTCGGTGGTGTTACAGCACGTTGGTTACAAAAGGTGGTGGAGATGAGGGGTGAGAAGCGGGCGAGGACACGACAGCAGGCTGCTGGGTGAGGAGATACAATGGCAGTGGCAGTCGCTGATGGAGCAACTTAAAAGGCCCAGCTTTGCAAATTACAGCCTGTACGGGTGAGCTGAAGCTGTTGCTGGTGTCAGTGCAAGGTTTACAATAATATTTCAGCTCTTGTTCTCTTTCACTTTCACAGCTAGTATTTTTGGTAAGTTTTTCTTGCAAGGGTTATTACGGTGCTTGAAACATAGGTATGATGCTATTGTTGTCTTTCCTTTAAGTCAGTTGTTGTCTTTCCTGTAAGTCAGTATATCCCAAGTGAGACATGACAAGACATGGAATTAGATTAAAATTAAAATCTTGCCATATAAATTTACATTTCTAGTATAGACTCGCCCATCTGAAATTATAGCATCTTTATTCTGAATGCTGTCCCTAATACAAAGTAAGATGTAATACTTGCTCTGTGAGCTGATAATCTAAAAGGCAGTGCCTTTAAAAAAAAAGGTAATATTTTCAGCTTTATTTTATAGGTGAGGAACTGGGACACAGAGAATCAAATTACTCCCATGTCATGCAGACTAGGAATTAACATGCATCTTGAATTTCCAGTTTCATCTTAACCACAAAAACAAATTTTCTCTCTGAGTAGGGATGGTTTGTTCTGGATTTTAAAACATTTCTTAAAGGGAGTGATAAAATAATTTAAAACTCTTGCTGTGTTATGCTTGCTCCCTAGATGCTGCAGCATCTTCTTCTTATGGCTGCGGCCTTTTCTTCTCCTGCTGTGGATCAAAATATGTATTTTCTTACCTTATGCAAGACAGTCTTTGCTACGAATACTTCTTTTCTTCATTGTACCTTGAGGAACAGTTGCATGCATCATCCAAATATGAGCTTTGCACTATTTCTGGTGGTGAAACAACAATAATAAAACTGCCTGGCTCTTTCTCCTGCAGACAAACATTGTGGTAATTAATGTGAATGCAATTATTCATCAACTGCCACTCCATTGGCTTTTTTATGGGTCATTCTTCTGCTCTTTTTATTTTTCTTTAATTACATGGTAGGGAAAGAAGAAGCTGAGGTTGTGCATGGGACAGGGCTGGCGGTTGCCAGCTAACAGGGATGAGCTTTGGAGTCATCTTTTCCTGTCGTAGAACACAAAATGAGTCGATGATCTAACACCCAGGTTAGGTCCTGCTGCCATGCCTGGCAGGTCGGTTTTCTCCTCTGAGTTGGTGCTGGAGCTGAGGTTTTTCTGAGGTGCTGCTGTGCTGAAGCTGCTGCTGAGCCATCCGGATTGCCGTGCTCATGTCCCGCTGGAAGCCTGATTTGCCTTCAAGTTTAGGAATGCACTAATCGCACCTCGAGAGCTGAAGGCAGCATCTCGGGCAGATTTTGGTAGGGGCAGCTGTTTTTACCAGCAGAAGGCATCGGGTTAGATTGCCTGGATCCCAGTGCCTTTTCAGCAATTTGTTTCTCATTTCTTAATACAACAGTATTATTCTGGGTACCTGAATTTCTCACAGGAAAAGCACTGGGAGGAGGGTGTTAAAATGGAATTAGAGGATAACAAGTTTATACTTGTTTCTTCTGCTCTTTCCCCCACGTGGTTGTGAGGGACAGGAAATGGAGCGAGACAGACCTTTGGGCTGGGCTGAAAAGGTCACTCGCCTTTTTGCATCTCACAAAACCAAGTTCCCTCGCACCCGAAGCGGGGTAGCACCGCTTACCCTCCACCGCTCGCCTGTGCGGTGTCTGGGTTTGCTTTCCTTCCTGAGCTGAACACGTGAGTTCAGCAAGAGCTCACACACCAAAGCAAAACAGAGAACGGTAAACCTGCCTGTTTGGTTTCATCTGGTTTCACCGGTTTGCACCCAGGCTGAAAAGAGTTTTCAGCCTCAAACAGCACCTTGAAGCAGAGGAGTTACTTTTCACCGCCTTTGTACACAAAATGGTTGCAGCTCTTCTGAAGAAAGAAACCCAGCTCACCTCCCCCCCAGGTCTGTCCTCCCTGGCAGCACTGGAAAGATGAACCTGCCTTAGATGGCCTGGGCTTTGGCCAAAACCATCTGCATCTGAAAGGGAAATACTGCCAGAGCAGTTAAATTTAGCCTTGTTAATTATTCCTGGCAGCTCACGCAGCGTCAATTAAACAAGGATTTACATTCCCCAACGATTTTAGCATAATTTTCACAGTCAATCTGTTTTAAGTCCTAAATATGCTATCTGTCTATTAGAAGATAGTTGCTTCCCCAAATAATTTAAATTCATGTTATTTCATGAATGAAAAGAAGGAGTTTCTTTGCTGTAAGAAATCATTAGTATATGTGCTTTTAGCTTGCCTTTTTTATTAGCTTTACACATGCTACCTTTTGTTTGGTCACTTTTGTTTACCTACTGTCAAACTCTAGAGACCCTTCAACCCTAGCTCTCTATTTGTCAGAGTTAACGTAGGAAAAGATGCGGGGGTTTGCATTTATTTTTGTTTTCCAAAAAGTGGGGAGCACAGCCAGACCACAGGCAGGTATCGCTGTGTAACCACTGGCTGGAATTGCACCGGCGGCAGGGCAGCGATTCGAATGCCTGTAAGGTAACAGGAGCGTGTGGGGAGGTGCAGCGCTGCCCGTGCTTGCTCTTACCCCCGCTGGGAGGTCGGGGCTGTGAGCATGAGGAATGGTGCCGCTGCGCAAAACTGTTCCGCGGCAGAGCTGTGTTGTCACCTTGTCCTACGGTGCGCCGCATGGACCAGCGCCGAGTGCCAGCCTCGCGCCCTGGGCGAGGGCAGGAGCTGCAGCACTTTACGCTCAAGCAGTGGCTTTTTCCCTGTGTGAAGGATGCGCGAGTGGCATTTCTATGGTGGACACTTCTGTTATATCTAATACCAGGGCCGAAGGAATTTCTGTACTGGCATCCATAGTGGAACTGAGCGTTGGGAATCAAAGTAGGTATTGAAAGCAGAATTGTTGCTATGTTATAGAATCATGACATTATATCATTGCTGTGGAAAGTGATGTGATGATCAGTGAAAATAATTCAGGTAGCTAATTCTCCTTCCTTCCATGCACTGTCTTGAATTGAACGGATATTAATAATATTAAGCTTCCATTCTTGGCAGAGAGAAAAGCAGATCTCTGTAAGCTGGTTCAGCCATATAAAAGGGTAAACATCTATGTGCAGTAACTGAACAGATGAGCAAAAGGAGCCCTCAGAGCTCAAAGTCTAATAATAATGTTTAAGAGAGTTTTGCTAAAGTCACTGTACAGAGCAGGATTGCTGCTGCCCTTGAAGTTAAGCACTCACATATGCTCTTTGTGTGTGCCAGCACATTAGTGCAGGGACAGCACCAACTTGTGAAAAGCACCACATCCTTTATAGCATCTTATAAATAATCAGAATTTCCAGACACAGAAGGAGTAACAATTTTTTAATAACAGTAGAATTTCTTTGACGTAGAAAGAAAATCACTATCCAGGAACTTGCTGGCTGGGACGGCGAGGCATGCAAACGTGCTCTGGAGACATCAAACGTACAGGCTTTTACAGACACCCAATACCTTGGTGGTTAAGGAAACTACTCCATCCCTGCACTACAGTTTATATCATAATTGCATTAATAATTGTAATAGCTCGGTGGGTGTAACTGTGAAGTAAATACAAATTTGTGTCTCCTGTGAATAGATAAAGCGTGCGTTGCAAGACAGAAGCAGAGGTTTCACATTGCTTAATAAATACGTTCCCAAGTTGTCACTTCTTCATCCTCTACATCCACCCCAAGAGATTCCAAGTATAACGTCTATTTGTAAACGTGATCAGGTGTGAATCAATAAAAGGAAAACAGTGCAGTATGAAATGGTAAAATGCACATTTATATGCTCATCTACCATAATATACTGGGCCTGGGAAGAATTTTAGCTAGAAAAATCATCACAATACCTTATGAAGGAGCATCACGCCTCTCTCCTCTGTTCACTGCAGGCTCCTAGGTTATTTCTCTGTGGAAAATATACAAATGCAACACTCATTTCCTTTGTAGTCATACCTGCCACCTCTTATTCTTACAGTTTCTGATGATAACTAACATAAAGTAAGAGCTGGTATCTCCCAAGAAGCACTTCCTTTATCTTCATCAATAGATTCATTTAAATATCAAAAAATGCTCTTGATGACAGTGAAAATAATTATCTCCCTAAATTCAAAATAAGAACCTTTTATTCCTAATGTTTTGAGCACTCCTTTATCAAAGAAGTTGATTCTCTGCCGATGTGCGTTTCGTGTAGCTGCCTGTGCTCGTGCGGAGGCTGCGTACACCCGTTCTGCTTCGGCAGCCGGTGAGGTGTCCAGTGGTACCCAGAGGGATGAGTTTTTAGGGTCAGAAGGGGCAGGAATGAAACTATCTTGAGAATGTCTAGCTCTTGCTTTGAAACATTAACTAACTTTGGCAAATAAGAGTGGACAAAATCCCCGCACTTGTCTTTTTGAACAGCACTTTAAAACTATGCGTGGTCAACACAGAGAAAGGGCAGCTTTTAGCTGTAATCTCCTTGAGCAATCCCTAGCACTGTAGCTGAAAATTTCATGTGAAGTTTGTTGTTGTCTGCAACATTTGGTTGCAGGTAATTACCTGAGTTTGTTATTGGTGTTCCTACTATTGTTGTCCTATTGTTGTCCTTCCTATTGTTTTAGAGCTGAAGATAGCACCAAGAAAAGGGAAAGTGATCTGTTTCATACCCCATGTTATACTTGGCAGGCCTGAACAATGCCAGGAACGTGCCGAATACACACGATGAGCAAGGGTTGGAAATAGGTCGCCACTCACGCTTCGGGCAGATCATGTGTCAAAGATGCGGTCGGCTCGCGTGCAGAAGGACAAAAGCTCCCTGGCTCCCCTGCAAATTCAGCTGTGGAAGGATGCTGTCACGTGCCAGTAAAAGCTGCCTGTGCCCCAACAGATAATGGACAAACCCTTATCTCTGAGCTCATTGCCTGGCCTTGCATTTAAATATTTTAAATTTTCATTTATTTACTTTTTGTTAGAATAATTATTTTAGTTGTTGACTATCCAAATGGCATTTTACTTGAATGGAGTACACTTGGTGGCACTGTAAAGGCTTCCTCTTCCACAGCCATTTCCAGAGGTTTCTGTGCCTTTTGATTTTTGAGAAGTCCTGGGTTGGTCTTTGCTCTTTCATTTTTAAATAAGTGGCTGGTGGTTGTCATCTATTGTGTTTAGGATTCGAGGTCAGTACTGCCGAAGTGAGATCATTGATCATTGAACATTGATTGACTTCAAGACAGCCCACACTTCACTCAGGTGAGTTAGGTAGCACCTCCTCCTAATAGCGTTCTTAGACATAAAATGTGATCGCTGCAAGGATTCAAATAATCTTTTATTTTCAAATGAACTTTGTTTCATAAGCAAAACTCTTTCCTGTGACAATCCCGTAAAGCCGAAGAAGCCTTGCTGCAAGCTCACGTGCTGAAAGCCAGGATTATTGCAGACTCACACCCAAAGTCAGTACCTAGGGACAAGATTAGTTCCTGGTGTAATTTCTGCCTCTGTAGGTTGGTCCTGAGCAACAATTGTCTTGACCTGGTATCCAGCAAGTTTGTTTATCCCTGGGACGTAGGGCCTGGCTAGCCATGCCCATCCCGGGAATGGTGCGGGAGCCTCCAGACGATGCGCAGCAGACATCCTGCCAAGAAAAACCTCACACTTAGACACACTGGCTTTAAATAACATCTCTTACTTCTGTAAACTTGTGGTAACATTACATCAGGTGTTTTTACTTCTCAGAAAGTTGAAGGCAGTCAACCTATAAGAAATACCCTGGTATTTCCCTGAGACTGGTACAGCTACTGTCTCGTGCCGGTATTGTTCAGAGTCACCCGTATCAGATGTTTTTTGTTAGCCTGGCTCTGCCTTGCAAGGGAATGCGGATTGTCAGCTTTGGGATTTCTCTGGAAAAAATTCGCTGTGATAGTAGGGCATCAGGAAACCTCTTTTTTTCTGTAGAAAGATGAGGCAATTTGGCAAACAGTGAATAGCATGATCAAATAATTTACAAGTGTGACTTTGAGTTTGTTTCCTTTCCTTGAGCTATTTATGCAGCACACGTTTGAAGGCAAGCTGTATTATGCAAAGAAATCTGCTAGCATGCAATCTCCAAGAGAAGATTTAAGATTTAATTTCAGGCAGTATCTGGCTGGCAGCAGCTAGTAGGAAGAACTGTTACACTACTCTGACAGCCATACAAAAAATTTAGTATCTTTAATGCTTATATTTCCATGTCACATTTTTGCTGAGGTGAAAAGCATTTACATGCATGGACTGAATGAAATGCCCACGGATGTGAAATAATTTTTTGTCATTAGTTGCAGAAGCTAAGGTGAATGTAAGAGGGAACATGGAAGCTCCATCTCACCCACCAGTGTTTACTGCCATAAACCAGTGATCTGTGCAGTTCTGCTGGTGAGCTCCAGCGAAGTGGCTGCTCTCCTGTGGCTGCGCTGCACCAGGACTTCAGGGTCTCACCCTGAGGAGAGAGACGTCTGGTTTCCATCTGCCCACCCTGCATGAACACAAGTGAATTTATTCTATTTCTCTGGTTACAAACCTTTAATGTAGCAAGAGTATGAGCTTAATGTAGTATCCTGGGCTACAGTACTAAGTTCATGTAATCCAGCAAAGTCACAAGGAGTGGATGATAATGGCTGTCACCTTCTTTTCCATTTTTGCATTGATCTGACACAGTAAATGATGCATTCCCTCCGGCTACCACAGCCATCCCTCACTGGTGATGAAAAGCAATAGTACCCTGTTCTAAAAGACCAATAACTTTGCATTAAAAACCCCTTCGTTGTGACCTCAGCTGTGGTAAAGAAATGTGAGCAGTCCTCACCCCTCAGTCCTCACCCATCGTCAATATTGTCTTTTCCCAGAAAACAGCTAGATTCCCCGAGATCCCGAGAGCTGTAGCTGACGGGGCTGCAAGCCCTGGCAGCGATGGAGACCGAGGCACAGGCTAAAGGTATTGGAGAGGCTCTGCCGAGCTCTGCCCTGCTCCACGCTGCCTGCAGAGTGCGGCTCTGTGGGTTTGCCTTCCCTGCCTGTGGAGACGGGGGTGACTTTTGGGTCTTTAATCTCCGAGTACGTGGAGAATTTGACAACTGCTCTCAGTTTCTATTAGCACTGCGGTTGGACAAAACTCAATACTTTGTGACAAATACCATAGCTAAGTGCATTTGTTAAGAGAAAGTATGAAGGAGCAGCTTTCCCCTCGGAGGTAACGCGGTGGTCCTTTCCACTTGCCCCCAGTACTGCGCTCGCGCTCGGCTCGCCGCCTGCGCTGCAGCCAGGCACTGACCTGCTGCTTTCAAATGTCCTCTCGTGACCTGCCCCATCACTTTGTCCACATCAGTGTCTTTCAGCTTGTGATAAATTAGGGCGTAATCTCTTGTGCCTATCTCTGACCACCTCCTTTTCATTTTTTGGAAAGCCCTTTTTTATCTCACTTTCTGCTTTTTTTCTGGCTTCTTAGGCTCCTAGATCCTCCTTCCGTTATGAAATGCATGCAAGAACATAACGGTTGGTATGATAAGAAAACCTCAATGTTAGAATAATATCCCTGAAATTAGAGCTGGTTGCATGATTTATTTTTTTAGTTCAGGTGTATTTGAACATTTCCAACTAATGTATTCCAAAAACTAAAAATAAAATTATTTCTGAGAAAACTCCCATTTCTCTTGGTGTAAACCAGCAGAAGGATACGATCCAATTAAAAGGGAGAACTCAGAATATGGCAGGTCTGCATGGCTGAAGTCAATGTCAAGGCTCCAACTGACTTCAGTGTGGTCAGGATTTCTCTAATGAAGGCTGTGCTGCTAAATCAACTGCCTTGATTGCTTTCACTGGAAGCTCCGCTTGATTAGGCACAACAGAATTCGTCCTGTGGAAAGGGATCAGGAGAGGGAGAGAGGACGACAGAAACCAGCCCTGGAAAAACAATCTGATTGTAAGAGGTGACTTGAGCTCATATACACGAGGCCTTATTAAATGGAGACTATTTAAACAGTCACACAGTTACAACGGCTATAATGGGGAAGGAGTTTTTCGTTAATTATTCAACAGCAGGGAGATCTATATTTTGCCTCAGACTGGCACTTTTTACCATCTGCTTAAAACCTTACTGTCTCATAACAACTATTACCAACATGGTTTTTTTTTTTTCCCCTTTTAGAGTAATCATTATGCTGAGCTTCCAGATTGTTTAAGGTATCTGCGGTCCAAGAATGAGCATGCTGTTATTTATATGGCTATTGCTCCTCATTTTCGTATGTTTGATTGGCAGCTGGTTAGTACATTTTTTCTCAGTTGTAATTGTGATCCAGCAGTGGCCTTGATCTTGCCGTTATATCTGAGCTAAACTGCATTCCTGTAACTAATCCCAATAGGCTCATTTTAAAAGGACATAGTGACTCCAATTCACGCCTAGTATAACTCTATAGAAATTAGCACTTTTCACCAGGGATGAATTTATCTCAGTATGTAGAAATGCCCTTAACGCATACAGAGGGATCATTAGCAGTGGGCCCTGAAGAGAATGCAATTACATGGCTCAGCAGCCAGCCACCTACCTGCCTGGCTTTGAAGGTGTCACTTAAATGAGTTATTCTGGGTTGTTCCCCTCCAGGCTTCCCATCCCCCTTCTAGGAAAAAACCCCAAACCAAACCCCTACAAAACCCACATGTGCTGGGTGAGGGGGTTGAGGGGGAAGGGAGATTTATGCTAAATTCCATGAGCAGCTTATCTTGAAAATGGGAAGAAAATTCAGACATTTGCTTTCATGGGCACTGAAATTGCAACACAAATTTAAACAGACACCTCTTATATGCCAAGAAATATTTTAAAAGTCTAGTTAATTGTAAATTAAACAGAAATTTGGGCCTCTTGTATGGTGACTGTTGCAGCAAAGGACTACCAACCTCCCCAGTCCTGCATTTTTCGAGTGGTCGCTGTTGAGAAGCATGACATCCAAAAGGCCAATATGGCTCTGCAGCTGGCTAATCCTTCATCACTCCGGATACCATCCTGCAGCAAGCAGCCAAGGACGAGACCGTCTTCAGAATATAATCCTGCACAACTGGAGGCTGACATCTGCTCACCTCTCTCCCGAAAGGCTTGTGCTGGCTCCTGGCGACCCGGAGCTGGCAGAGAGCGGGCGGCGAGGAGCCATGCCCCTGCGCGGCTGCGGGCACACGGGCAGGCAGCTGCGGGCCCTGCCTCAGAGCTTCGACCCGGGAGTGGCAAAGGAGACGTTTTAAAGAAGGGGCGAAAGGCCATGCCAAACATTTCCAATGTTGTTCCTATCCAGAAACATAGGAAATATGTTTGTTCACTTAGATCTATACAACTCAATGTTTTCCACATTCTAATTTTGGAGAAAATGGTGGTGGACTGGTCAAGCTATTGAAAATATTTATTTAATTTTCAATTGCAGAGGAAAATGACACTGTAAGCATATCATTGTACATGTCCATTTATTTTGTTTCTTTTTCTTTCAGATTAGTGAATTTGTAAGTGCACTCTCTCACCCTTGCACACCCGGCTGGGTTTGAGCTACAGGTTGGGATCTTGTAATCAGAAATTGCCACGCCAGGCAGTGTTTAGCCAGCTTAGCAGCTGCTGAATAGCACCTTATCAGCTGTGCTAAAACACAGCACGTTTCACCACCCAGGTGGTTGAAACATGCTTCTGTCTTTTCAGATTCATGGCAGACTCTTTGCATATGCATCACCTGAAACAACAGCTCCTGAGTGATTGCTGTCCTTATTCCTGCTGTCTCCTGCTGCAGGGAATGTCACAGCTGGTAAAGTTAAAGGCATCGATTACCAGTGTAGTACCCATCATTCTGAATAGTACTGGATCAGTACAAATCCTTGTATAATTGCATTTATAACACAAAAAGTATTTGAAGGAAAAAACAAAACCCCTTTATTGCCATGTGAAGATGATGTTGACAAACTAGCAGGGCAAACAAATTTGTAAAGACTGGCCAATCACCTTGATTAGTGCAACTAATAACTTTGCGTGAGATCAGTGAAGTCTCCCTCTCTCTATATATACACACCTTGCTTTTGTTTACAGTATTTTAATGTTTTATGCAGCCCAAACTACTCCAGGAAGAGCCTTTGGGCAAGTTTAACCTAACTTGTATATTCACTCAGAGACCCAAAAGGACCTCCCTAACCCACATGAATCCTGTTTGAGGAGCTTTGTTTAGCATAACTGGCTGTTAGGGCTTCCTGAGAAGTTAAGCTCTGGCTGGGCCACCTGACCACCATTAGTCTCCCAGGAAACTAAAGACTGGCCTTTGGGGCTGGCTGGTGGTTTGCCTTGCATCACCCCAGCATGCCCCGAGGGCTTCTTGGTGGTCAGCCTGGGCCTTGGTTCTCCTGCCTGTTCCTGCTCGGTTCCTGCTCCAGGTCCTGGATCCCAGCACAGCTTGTCTGCTGCCAGGCCTTTGCTTGGCCCCTGCCCATGTTTTGTCTGCCCTTTGGTGCCTCCCTGGGAAAAAGGGAAGTAAAAGTCAACAAATCAAACCCTGTAGTTCAACCTGTGTTCGTTTGCATGTCCTACTTGTAAATGCAATGAAGGAGGCAATATAACTGCAGCTATTTGAGAAAGGAATTAGTAGGAACAACTCTCCCTTGGAGCGAGGGAAAATACCTGCTTTGTGATTGCAGTGTCAGGTTCTGTTGCAGTTCATGCTGACAGACTGGCTTTGCTGGGGACCAATTTGTGCTGGTCATACTTGTGTCGTTCTGATACTTACTGGCATGTTTTTACTCCTTTTAAAAAATACTTTGCATCAGTTTATCTAATTTGGATATGAAGCCTTTTGATATCATGTAAGCATTTATTGCCATTAAAATTGTGCCTAAGGTATTTGCATTTTCAGGCTGTTTTGTAAAGTGCTGCTCTACACAGGATAAGGGAAGTGCTTAGGCACACAGGTGTTTTAAATTCAGCTTTGGTTTCTTCGGTTGAACCTTGTTCACAAGTTGCAGTGATATAAGAAGGTCTATTTGCAGGAAACATGGAGGAACAAAAATGGGAGGAAGTTAAGTGGTACTTGGACAGTGCATTTTTTCTCAGTTTTGTTTACTAAATCAGCTCTTTAGTAGACAGATCCGTTGTGCTTCTGTCTGGGTGGTCATATCTTTGGCTTACAGTCATCTTACTGGCCTGAAGTTCATATTAACTTGGCAAGTGCTTTAAGGCAAGTTGTTTTTATGTTATCCCTGTGCCTTCACCATAACCTGCATCCTATCGGGGAGTATTGCTTCTTTATTATTGTATGCCAGAAGTTAGTTTTGATTTCTTCAGTGAGCTGTTCTCTGGCAAACCCTCACTCTCCTGCAGGTGAGATGGTGGCCCACAGAGCACAATAAAAGTGTATAGATAAGCCAGAGGTAGCTGTTGGACTTTATGCAGCCAGTAATGGACCTTCACACCTACTTTAGTCCTAGTATGCCGCTGTAAGAAAAGAGGTGGGAGGGTGAAATAGTTTTACAACTTGGGTTTGCCACATGGACCACTATAACCTCTGCTGAGCATAAACCTAAGCTGCAAATGCACCTTGCTACTAAAGCAACTTCTGTCTTCTCCATAAATGTTATCTTAGCAGTTTTATTGTCTTTTAAGGTGTAACATACTTTTAAATGAACCACTCAGAAACTTCTTTGTGTGGCGCTCTGTCTTTATTCAGATATTACGGTCAGCTTTCCACTGCTGCAAGCAGAGGGGACAGCTAACAAAGGTTGTACCGCTCATCTGTGGCACTTCCTACTTTCACGGGATGGGTAAATCTCAAATGCCTTAATTGGCAGATGCCTACCACTAGTTCTATACAGTGAGAGCGGCATGTTTCATTTCTGACATTAATCTATATGGTAGATCTGAATCTAAATCTTTTCGTTTCCAAATCATCATTTCACTTGGATAGTTTTATCTCAAAAGCAATATTTCTCAACCAGGACTGGGGAAGTTTTGGTATCAGCATAGTGCGTGGGACTTGATGTATTGAGATAGAAGAGAATTTCTGTCTGTCATTGTCTTGCCTGTCAACGGTCTGTGGTATGAATTAAGACCCTACTAGTCATTATTTTAACGGGGTCTCTAATTTGGATACACAGCTTCATAACCCAGGTTACTGGCAGCCACAGATACCACTGACTTCAACTGAAGTGGAAATCTTAGGCATTAAAATTAAAGGTTTGGGGTGAGATCTGGTTTCTTTCAGAAAAAAAAGAAATGTTCTTGGCACCCAGGGGAGTGGGATCTCACATTAAGTCTAAAACTGAGTCTGCAGAAATGGAAGTGCACAGCACTCAGAGGACAGTTCTGAAAATTTGTGTCCTGCGCTTGTGATGGCTTATTTTTCTGAAGTGAAGACTAGGGTTCATGGCCCCTGTTACTTTCAGGCCCTAATCTAGCATTGTCCCTGCTGCTGCAAATTCAACCCCAATGGACTGAATAAAGAGCCCCCTAACTCTTCAGCCTCTGCTGAGGCATAGTCTAGCCTTGGCTCAGCCTCATTAGACAAGCAATACCCAAGTACACTCACTTATGAAAGGTTAAAAAAAATAGGTAGCAGAATGTTCTGAAATATTTATATTCTTTATTCTTGAGGAGAGACAAGTATGGGTAACGTTAGAGATGAAGCTGTACTGCCTGCTGAAGTGTTTAGAAATATTTTGCTTGCTGAGTTCTCTAAAAATAAATGTGGATGTTTTGTTGTTAAAAATCATTACTCTTTTTGACTTGTAAGCATAAAAGGAAAGTTTTATTTATCAAACTTATATTAGTATGTAAATACAGCTCTAACATTGTAAGTGGAAAACTGGAGCAGTGTCTCAGAGATTATTATGCCCTATTTATTATAACAGTTAACACAGCATGAGACTAGAGACTGATAGTAAATTTTGCCTTTAGGATATGAAAAATTCAATTGCCTAATACTATTAATTTTGAAATAAATATTCTATTAGTAATAGGGTTATAAACATTACTCCAGATATTCTTTCACTGTTCGAGTAGATATTTCATGCACGACACTTTTCGGTTTTCCAAACTTTAGGTAGAGTGGAGATTTTTTATTTTAATGTGAAGATTTTTTTCTTGGATTTCCATATGTTTCAGACCTCATCCAGCACACAGTGTTTCCTGCAAGTGTCACACTTTCAGCGATTGATCCCTTCTTCCAACAATGCAGGAAAATCTTTCTGGATTCTTGGTTCTGGGTCCTGAATAGACTAGGAAAACATAAAAACAGCTTTTCCTTGCTTTCGGGCTTACTTGTGCCAATTTCTAGCTTTTCATATCTCAGTTATATGCACTTGAACACCTTGACTTTCCATAAAAATATCACTTTCTTGTCAGCTGGGACCACAAAAATGATATTTGTCAGCATCTTCTTTCCTTCTGCCTTGAGTGAAGACAGAAGTTTTTGCTGTCCTGTAATCCTGTCATCTGATATGGTTTTGCAATAAAAATCATCATCAGACTGTTGAGAACAACCTATGGAAGATAAGAAACGGAGATGAACTGGGGGAAGGGGTAAGAAACAGGTATATTGCTTAGAGGTGTCAAAAAAGTCAAAGAAAATTGAACAGGACCTACTAAGGCAGGAGGAAGGTTATGATTTTATTTATTGTTTCAAGTTGATTGGGTTCTTAAGAAACCAGCCTTTTTGATATGTTGGTTAAAATACGTAAAGTAGTACATGAAAGTTTCCTTTCTTTTTTCTGACCTTAAATGTTTTCCATAACATAAGTGGGATGGCTGACCGCTGGCTGGCTGGCTGAGTCTTGCTTCCCTTTTTGTTCATCACAGGTGGCACATCATCAGCTTACTCCTGTTGTATGAATGGTTTTTAGGAAGCTGAAACTTGGGCTTCTGTAAAGCAAATACTCTATTTTAGGACTTCAGCATATGATTCTGGACCCAGTAATGGGACTAGTTTCTGTTGACTTCAATGAAAAGGAGATTTCTGGCAGGGGAGGTAACCCAATGCCTTCAACTCTTCAGACGATTATTTGGTTGGTAGTTGTTAGAGCTAGGCAGTCCGTTTGACTGCTTTAATGTCTTATTTTGACATTGACTGGTCTAGATGGATCTTCCCTTGCAGAATCACTGAATAGGCTTCTCAAACATTCAAATGTATTTTATGTATTCAGGCAATCTCATACTAAAAACAGTATCCTGGTGTTCTTTTGGTATGTTAGCATTTAGAATTCCTCTCAGTTTATAACTATCTCTACACTCATATATCATGTTGTCTGTCTGTATCTCTCAGGTCTCTATTGAAAAGTAAATTCAATACAAAGTCCTGTTCCATGCGGTTCCATACATCCTCCCAGCTTATTATTTTACTTTTATCATTTTTTCTTTTGTTTTCAGTGCTTCATTTAGATTTCAGGTCACTTGTCTATGATTTCTTCTGTGCAAACTTGAAATAGTTTTTTAAAGTAAAATATAATGCTTTGCTGAAATTCAGATAGGATTGTTATTTTAGAATGTTTATTTTTAAAAGTCTATCTGATTTGTAGTATAAGACTTGTCACAATAACACTAACAAATAATTAATAAGCAATCAATTAAAAGTAGCACTGCTTTTTCACTTTCTGCCACAAAGTTTCTGAAGTAATTCTGAAACTGGAGCCTGTAGCTATAGCATACAGCCAGATGCATCTGGGAGATCTTGATCCACGTTGATATTCATTTTCAGCAGCAGACAGAAATTACTGAAGAATTCTGGTCAGCGATCTTACTCTCATTTACTTTTACTGCAAGATAAGCAGGCTACTTAAGAAATGTTAGACTCCAGCCACCTCCCTATTATTCCCATCCAGCTGAAAAGAGAGGGGCTCGAGGGAGGCTTCTGGCCAGGAGCCATGGTAGCCCAATGCATTTCCAAAGGGGAGGAAGATACAAATGGCTGAGACACAAGACTGCATGTTCCCGCTCACTTGCAGACCATGTGTAACTGAATTTTCTTACTGGTATAATTAAGTGGGTCTAATTGAGACAGGCTGAGCATGAGCTCAGGGCTGGCTCAGCCAAGATGCGGGCCTTTAGTACCCAGGAATGATGGCAGTTCTTCACTTGGGGGGGCTTGCACCGCTTTCTCCCTGTAGCATTCAAAAATGCACTCAAGCGCAATCGCCAGAAGGCAGGAAAACTTTAAGCGCCAGAACTGATGAACGTATCAGTGAATAAGGGAGTAAGTAGGAAAAGGAAGTGAGGAGCGATGCTCTTTGGGAAGAGATCTACCATTTTGCTATCCTTGTTTGGATACTCAGACCCCCCCCTTGCACAAAGGGGGTCTGTACCTAGGGCTCCTGGGCACTACTAGATCTGCAGGAGTAATTGAAAAAGAGGGAATGTGTGTGCATTTGTGGGTTTATTCTTCTATAAATTTTATTTATTTATTTTCCCCAACCTAAGCAATGTAAGTTATTTAAACGCAGCAAGTGTGGTGACAGTGGGAAATAATTATTTCAGAAAGCTTGCAAATGTGCCCTTATAAAACAAATCGAGTTTCCTTTTTGAAATAAAGCAACAAGAAAAGAGTTGGAAAGTTGCCGCCTTCATAGGATCCAGCACAGGGTAAGAGTAAAAAAAAACCAAATTCATGATGATGTCTCTGGTAAGGAGACAGTTGTCTCCTGGCAGGAGAGAAAAGCCATGCAAAAGCTTTTTTTGGGTGCCTTTTGGTGAAAAATTCTCCTTCAGATTTGCTGTTCTTTTTATAGAGATTTCTTTTTTTGTATATATGTTGCTGCTTTGCAGTATTTTGTAAGTGGGAATGTATGTCCGAAATTTTACCGATTTCTTTATAAAAAACCTGAGGATAAAACTGCTTCAGCAAATAGCTTAATGATGCATTAAGAAAAAAGTATGTGACATACATTGAATCTTTTGAGCAATCTAAACTGCGATCTAGCTGCCAGGTTCATGAATGTCAGTCTGTGCTAGTAAAACTGGAGGAGATGGATTGAGGTGACTTTTAAACTGGTCCCTCTTTCCATCCAGAGGACCCTCCAACCCAACAGATCTATAAGCTGTTTTTGGAGTATGAGGAGAACAACAGGATGGAAATAGCTCAAACTTCCAGTATGTCTTCAGCAGCTGGTTCATTTAAAGTATTTGATATTTAAGCTACAGGGTTTTCTTTTTTTTATATCTATTAACAGCAAAAAATAAGTCTGTAAAAGTAGCTTTTGAACACAAACAAATTTAGGATTACGGGAAAAATGGAACCGCTTCCAATAAATGACTGTGGACAACGCAGGAAGCTGAAGAAGGTTGTGAAGAGTACTGCAAGAGAGGAGGGAAGTGAATGTGCAGATATCCCTGACCCTCAGTAGCCTTCAGCCTCCTGCTCTAACAAGGCTGTGCTGACCGTGAATTTCGGCTATGAATCCATTTGCCCCTTCCCTTCTCTCAACCATGTAACTCTTTGTAGAGAGCTAATTTTCTGGATTTATGTGGATATATGGATTCTTCTCCATTTGGAGGAATGTCACTCAGTTGATTACATGAGATACAGTGGGGGAGCAAACGCATGTATTTTGAATGAAATTTAGTTCTTATATTGCAGTATAACAGCCTATGACTTACAAACAATTTACAATTGCAGTGTAGGTTTTTCAGGTATTTAGAATTCCAACCACCACCTTTACAGCATGCATATTATTTGGATGTAACGTTTGGATTAAGGAGTGTCGGACTGCTCCTATTAAACCATGTAAAAAGATTAGACCCATTTGAGCAACTAGCCTGAAGTGCTTTTTTTGCTGTTTATGAATCAGAACAGTGCTCAGTTTTCTGTATCTCTGTAAAGGTACCCCAACAGTTTATGTTGCTTTCGGGGTGCTGTACCACTGATCCTGGCTGGGGGCAGCCGAAGTGGGGATGTGGATAATGTAGTGCAGATGTTTTTCTGTTTCTTTCATTTTTTTTTTTCCTGCCTTCTGCATTTGCTTCAGTGTTACAGTTGTTGTCAGTCTGAGAGTGGATAGCTTGTGGGCGCGACCGAATTCTTATTCACTTATCACTTCACATTTAACTTGTCACAGATAAAAAATGTTACTATGAGACAAAGTTTTATTGTGTTTGTGATCAAACTGCTCTGATGTTCATTTTGATGGATGATGATATCCAAATGATCACAGTGCAGGCTGTTAATTTCAGTCCCTTGTGATTTAAATTAGGAATTAAATTCTCTCTAATTCTGCCTGGTTGTAGGCAGTCTGATACTTTGATAGCATGTTTGTGTTGCAAACTTCCCTCTCCTCCAGCAGCTTAGGCATAAAACAGTCGAAGTGTTGCCCTGAGCAGGCAGAGGCACCTGTTACCGGTGAGGGAGTGTTTGGGCTGAGGTGGTTAAATAGAGAATTTACATCTCTCCTGATAAACAGGAGCTGCGTGGGCTGCGGCTGCCTGGCGGTGGGAGCAGCAGGGACCTGCTGGGAGCAGGGAAGGAAGCATTGCTGAGGCAACTCAACCTGAAGTCATGCTCTCCCATGTAAGAGTTATTTTGAAGAGTTTCATCTCAGCTGCAGCACCACTAGTCCTTTGAATCTTTTTACTCGTGCAAAATCACTTGCTGCTAATTGGAGTTTATATACTGTAAAACTGTGTTCCTGCTCTGAGAGAGCGGACCTGTACAGAGCACCTTCGTGAGCTCCCTCTGCGCTCTGTCAAATCTGGGAGCCTCTTTAACCTGCGAGCCCAGCTCACCCAAGCAGAGGACTGAAAAGCAAGCTGGCGGCTTGCAACTTTGTGCATCTTGAGGAGTGGAACCAAATGCTGTTCCCAGATGTCCTTGAGCAACTTTTGTGCCTGTAATTATGTAGTAAGTCACACCTATCTCATCCCATCGTCTGCTGGGTGACAGCACCGGTGTTACGGACGGTGGAGCTGGATCCTTCTTATTTTCTGAGGGCCACGTTTTTCTTTTTTCTTTTGGCTGATTGCAATGCAAAGTGGTGAGCTGTCCTGTGACATGTTCTGCAGCCCTGCATGCATGATCCAAAGTTAATACCACTGTCTGCTCAGGAAAATGCCTGGAATAGCAGACACATCACCTGTTTTAAAAAAAAAAAAAAAGAGAAGCAGCTTTTTAAGCTTACTGAAACATGCAAATCACTTGCTAGGCTTCAGTTTCTGAAATTTGTGGGATTATTCTGAGCTCAGAAAGCAGTGTCAGGCTTCTAACAGAGGAGATGTGAAAACCAGGGATAGTTGTGAATAGTCATGTTAGTTTTTTGCTGTTAGAAGGCTTTCTCACCTGGACTGTGGGTTCCCCCGCCCGCCCCCCCCCCCCCCCCCCCCCCCAAAACTACCCATTAATAGTAATTTAAAAGTGGTTTTTTTTTTTTTTTAATTAAAATTAAACACTTTAATAGAGGAGAAAAACAGCTTTTTGTATCCTTTTAAGTGACTTTTTTTTCTTTTTTGAGAAGGTAAGTTTCCAGTACTGCTTCAGAAATCCAAAGGAAGCGATAGCTTTTCAGATGCAGATGTGGAGGACATTGTGAACTCCGGTGTTTGTATTGTCTATTTCTGGAGTCTGTCACCGTTAGTAACTTCAAATAAAAGATACTCAAGTGGTTTTAAGTTGTGAGTGCTTGTTGGAAGCTGGTTTTTTTTTTTTCAAACTTTAATTAAAGTGCAAATAAAAATTAAAGTCAGTTAGTGCAAAATGTGTTAGGGGAGAACGGAGGGACAGCAATGCTATGCCATGATGTATTCTCTATCATTTCTAGTAAGAGCTGAGGGAGGCATCTTTCAACATGCCTGACAGCTTGCTGCCTTGACCTCTTCTGAGCATTTAGCTGTTGTCTTAGCGAACGGACAAAAGACTGATCGTAAACCAGAACATAACGTTATGCCATTTGACACACAGCCTGTCGCAGCCGCTCCCGTACACCGCAGGTCTCTGCTTAGGCCGCCTCGGGGGCGCGGCGGGAGCACATGAGCGCAGCACCGTCACGGACCGGCCGCCCAGCGCGGGGACAGGTACGCGGCGCGCTCGCCCTGACGGCGGGCGGGGGGCGGGCGG
>VZTQ01008240.1:28154-57040 GCA_013400755.1 Pelecanoides urinatrix | reverse complement strand
GGGGGGGGGGGGCTGGGGGGCACGGGGAGGCCCGCCGGGCAGCGGCCGAGAGGAGCGGTGGTAACGCCCGTCAGCCGGCCTCCGCATCGACTCCTGCGACCTGTGAAGCTGAATGTTAGAGAGGGATTGGTAATGAGAAATCGTGTTCTTGATAGCTGGCTGCCTGCCTGTGTTTTAGTATCGTTTTTTCTTCAGACCCTTCCAAATTTAGCTTTTTAGATTGATATTTTGGTTAAATAATAATGAACTGTAGTTCCAAATTCATCTCCTTTTAAATGCATTTTTCAGTTGGGACTGATGTTTTGTTACTGTGCCTCCTAAAGCTGGTCTCAGATATCGAGATAAGATTACATTAATTATTCAATGAGAAGAGGCTCTATATATACATGACTTCCTGTCACAGCTTCGCGTACACCTATGCCTCCGCAGGGACGGTGGCAGCCAAGCAGATGCTGTCTGAAAGGAAACTAAACTTCTGAGCCTTTCATGTGTCTTAAAACATTGAGAAACCGGTACGTTGTAACATTTCAGTGTTATGATTCTGTTTTAGATTTATAGGAATAAAAATTGCCACTGGTGTTCAGGACACTGGCCAAGCGCAGTGGTAGTGAATCATACGTCGGGAGGAACGTTCTTTGTCCATGTTTACTCACAAAGCCAGTTATTTTCTTTCTTTTCAATTCTTTTTTTTAGCAGCTATGTTTTACTACCAAGGGAACATTTTCTGTAAGCCTACAGTGCAAAAAGGGAGAAAAGTATCAGGTGTATTTCAACTAGTCAAAATATAAACTCCCAGACCCTTGTACTAGATGCGAGTGGTATAAAGGCTATCCCTGTGTACTTGAGAGCTCAAGTACCTCCTTGAACTGCGTATGCAGAGGCAGTACTTTAGCTGAGTGATGGAGAAACATAGAGGGTGGGCTCCTCTGAATGGAAGAAATCCAGATAAGTGCTCTCCCTGCACCGTTCAAACTCTGAGTTTCAGGACTTGCTAAACTGTACTGGAGCCCTGGTTTATATTGTCATTATAGTTAGATTGGTTGCTTCCAAACTGACCCTTTTTCAGTTTAGCTTGCAGAACTATAAATACTTTGCATATGAACTGTTGGAAATGGTTTCTTGCCCTGCTTGTAATGGATAAAAAATATGGAAACAGTCTCATTTTTTTAATGAACTGGAAAGGTGTCCTCATGATATTACACAGTATTTTCTGGATAGCTAACTCATTGAATCAACTTCAATTAGAGATTAATGTTGCTTGTCTGGACCAATATTACTTAATTTTATTTTTGATGAATTAAAACCATGGTGGTCTCCTTCTGTGTACTAAAAATAAGTATCAAAATGCTCTGCTGTCTTCTTTCTTAGAGTGGGTGTGGAAATCAAGATTAGTATTTATTTCTCTAAGTGCGTTTGAACTATGGATTATAATTGTAGATCTTGGATTATTTATAATGGATATTTTGAACTTGATCTTTATATATGTATAATGTAGCTACTGGAGTTGTTTCACAGCTACGACAGTTGCCGCCTTGTCTGTGTGTCTGCTGTACGCCTGAGGAAGCTGCACTCCGTGGTGCTGCAGACCGCTCTCTCCAGTGGTACATTTCTGCCCTACACTGAAAAAGGGGGGACCGTTGCTGGATCAAAACCTATAATGGATAACTCGCAGCATTAAATTTACTGGGAATGTTACCTTTTGTTTCTGCGAGATCAAGATTTGGCCATCTTGGTGAGGTTCTCTGGGGTTTAATGAAAAGCCTCTTGGAGGAGATACTTTCTGCTGGAAAGGACACTCAGTGAAAATTTCAGAAATTGTTTCTAAAAATGTAGTAGGTTGAAATTCTGCAAGTTGCTTGTAGTTTGTTGCTAAGACTCTAAAGAGCACTTAGCAATAACTTGTGCTGAAGTCTCAGAAGCTTGAAGGTCCTTAATTTGGTGAGATCTGCTTGGAGTCTGCAGAGTTGAGCCCTAAATTGTGAGTTTTGTCAGAATAATACTTGTCAGTAAACTAATACGTTTGCTGCATCATAGGATCTCAGGGTCTTGTAGAAACACTAGCTAACTCTCCTGTTCCTTGTGGGGTAGTGTTTTATAGACATTGGAGGCATGGGGTGCGGAGCAGAGGGTGGAAATCGTCTTGGCCACTGACTGCGCAGTCTGCTGAAGGTGCTGCTGTGTCTGTACCGCTTAGCTGAACCGTTTGAACCTCATGTGGCCCTTATCTCTCATCTTCTAGAATCAAGCTGCAGCTCCCATACTCCCTCATCTGATGATATTTTCTGCCGCAAAATCTTAGAATGGCTCAGGGGATTCTTACCGCACAGTTTTTGAGCAATAAGAACAGGGAATGAGAAAGGTGGATGAAGGCTTCATGAATGGCCCTCGTGAAAGGCAGACTGCCTGATTTTAACCTTGTCTCTTACTGTTGTTGACATTTGTCAGGCCTTTCTCTACAAACCAAGTTTTCATGTCTTGGGGGCTAAGTTATAAATGCAGCAGCGCCAAAGAACAGGAAAGTGAGATGGTGCCTCAGGCAGACCTGGGAGTAGATGTTAGGCCTCTGACATAAGAGAGTCAAGTCTGTTCCGTTCCGTTACATATTTATTTTTTCAGAATGAATGTGGCAGATCAGACGTCAGTGGCGCTCATCAGCTTTGCTCAGTAGACCTCGGTAACCCCTTAAAAGCTGCATCAAAAGTGTAGAGGGCATGTGACTGATGCTGCTGCTTCAGATGTCACTTTTTGTTGGAGCCTCGTTTAGTCGAACAGGAGCACTGTTGCTTTGCTTTGTAGGCACCCGACTGCTGCCGGCTCTCGGGGCAGGAATAGAAACTGAGACTGGTGATGCTCAGCATTGCAACACAAACACGTGCTTGACCAAATGGCAGTGGGTATGTTCTCTTTTATGGGCTGGCTAACATGGGGAACTGCATCATGCCTTTGTCCCACCACCAGCCACGCACCTTGTGTCACAGCTGTTCTTGTGGGTGGGCTGTTTTATGCATTTGAAATCCGTGGATTCAGCCCCGCTACCTTTTTGGAGATAACAATGCCTGTGTAAGAGAAATATCTCAGTGGTTTTAGATTGCAACACAATGGGTTTAGAAGCTATTTGAATGCTGGCTGTTTTCGTCTGCATTTCTGTATGTTCATGAAAATATTTATATTTGGTTAGTGGAAGTTGTCCTTTGAAGAACAGAAGCTGATTCAGTCAGTTATGCTTTCCAGAAAGTAAGCCCCAGATGTGAAAGTATAAACCTTGCATATATAAAGGACCATCAGTGTTGTCACTTTGCCAGTGAATCTTCCACCTCCAGGTTGCCAGCTGAATGCTGCCTAGCTCCTGTCTGAGAAGCTGGCGTGTCTCAGGGCTAGGTCCCCTGTGAAAAACTCCACATGGGCTTTGTATGAGATTGGAAACTGTCGGGTTCAGGGACATTCGCGTGCAGGTTTTTATCACTATGACTGAACAGAACAGGAGAGTGTTGGTGCTATTAAGAGCTCTTGTGTCAAGGCCCAAAAACACTTTGATGTTTGAACTCCCATGAGCTAGCAACATCAGTTGTTGTTTTCAACCAGTGCATGTGCCATCAGGAAAGGAAATTTGGAAGATGGATCAACTGTCTTTTGGCCTTTAACTGTAGGGGAGTCTGCCTTGTGAAAGTGGTCTTATTGAAGGCTCCACGTGAAGAACACTAAACCTTGCAGCTACTGGGAACGGAGCTGGAAGAGGGAATGTGCTGAACGGATTGCAGAGATGTGACTGGTGTGCTGGTGTGTTGCAGGGTTTCCCCTGAAGTGTAGCATCGGTGCCTGATGACAGTGAGATGGAGGATGGAGCACTGCAGCTCAGCATCTGTGTCTTCCATGGGAGCTGAGGCAATTCACTTCCCTCAGATGCTGCCTCTTGGCTAGACTGGTGAAAATAATAAAAACAGAAGTGATCCATAACAGAGAGTACTAATCCTAATGTTTAATCATAATCATACAAGAACTTAAATAATTTATCACCAGAAATATAAAACCTAAACCAATGGATTATGATGGATTTGCAGAATGTCATTTGTTTAATGCTTATCTTTTATCTTTAATACTTTGCAAACTAGTTTGCAAATGGTTTTTGCAAGGCATTTAGTTAACTTGTGAGAGATTGCTAAACAGGAAGACTGCACTTAATGCAATACTGGCATGGGAGTTTACTAAAGGGGATGTTGACATAGATAAAATATTAAAAATAACTATTTCCTATTATTCTAATAAAAATAAACAAAACATCCCTCACTTTGTATTAAAAGTTCAAATGTTTTCTAATTTTAGGGAGTTACTTTTTTTGGTGTGACCATGTAGTCCAAAGGAAGTTCATCATCTTTGTCATCCATGTTATATTTTGGTGTGGCAACTGAGCTTTTGAGCAGGAGTTTATTTTTCTTGGTTACAGTGGTTATCAGGTAGCCTCAGGATGTGGGTGTGCCGAGAGACATACCTCTCCGTTTCCTCTGATCCTGCCCTTGTCTTGGAGCTTCCCCATCCCCCACAAATGATAACCACGATCTCCTGTCCCTAACTCGGTCAGCGTGTGTCCCACCTCTGCAAGCTTCCCGCAGGTGGATACGCTCCGGTGTGCTTTCCCCCATGCATGCTTCCCCACAGCCATGCCACCTGATTTTTTTCCTTCCAAATTTTAGCCTAGGAGAGCATGCCAAACTTCGTGTGCCATGTGGCTCTGCAAAGGAGGAAATGGGAATTGTCTCTTGACTCTGCATGTTACCTAAAAGTGAGAGAGTGGGATGTGAGTGGATGTGCTGACCTCTGTGCGTGAGGATGTGATTTATGTCTGGGATCTTAGGAGGGACCAGATTAGCTAAATGAGAAAATAAAGGGGATTTGGAGTGGTGCTTGGGCCTTTCCCAGGAGTCATGGGATATCAGTAATTTATATTCCTTGGGCAGAGAGAACTTTGAGAGAACTGGTGTGCAAAATAACTCTTATTCTGTGTTTGCTTGTTACGTTAGGTGCTAGGTTATTGAGTTAAGGAAGTACCACAAAGATACATTTAGATTAATACAGTTTTTCTGAAAAGTTTTTCTGCAAGACTTTTTGGGCTTGAACAACAGTTTGGGAACTGGTTTAATTTTTATAAGTGTGTAGAAAGAAGAGATGTGTTCAAAAAAAACCCTATCTTTTTAAATTATTTAGAATGGACTGTGTATTTTCAATGTAATTGTTTTAAAAATAGTTTTTGAACTTCTCAGTTTTTTTCAATCTCCTTGCTTACTTGCTGGTATTTTGATCCACTAAACGTCTTTACCACATTTAGCTTTATTTCCGTGATTCATCTAAATGAAAGCTGCATTGGCCATAAAATACATCCATAAGATGTATTATCCATAAAAGATAAATTTATCCATATGTATGTTAGGTATACAAATGCATATCTTACACATGTTGGACTTGGTAATATTTTGAACAAATATTTGTTCAAAGCAGAACCTTAATATGACCTCTATGCTTTGTGCTAGGAAAAGCAACTGACAAAAAAGCAGTGACCCGGTTTTTCTAGGTAATTCTTCCTACCTTGAGAAGATGGAGAAAATAATATTTGAAAACTGATGTAATGATTTTTTTTTTGATTCACATTGATTCTTTTTGTTTGGGGGGGGAAGGAAAACTGCAGTTGTACTGTATTGTAAAGCTTATTTTACATGCTATATTTATCATACAGTTGTTAAATGCAGCATATGCATCTTGCCAAGAATTGTCTCAAATGTCCCCTCCTGCACAAAATTTTAGTGTGCTTGAAGCTGTCTAATGCATTAACAGGAAAAATATTCATACTGTATAAATATAGTGTATGCCAGCAGTGGATAATTTAAATTAATGTGTACGGCATGCCGCTGTGTCATGTGGGAGAAGCCAAGTTATTTTCTGAGCCTTGTCTGACAAAGGTGGGAGACCTGTGATAGCAGCAAGTTGAAGGATTGCTTATGAAAAGAAACTAATAAATCAAAAGGGCTCAAAGGGACAGAGAAGGATATATAAGAGGAATATGTAAAAAGTAGGAGGAAGCCATCAAAAGAAACAAATATGACCTAGAGAGAGTGGTCAGGAAAAGTTGGGAAGCTGGATTGAAGGGGCTGTCAGCAAGCAAGACACTTACGGATTTTGAGAGAGGGCATGAAAAAGCATTCAAGATTTATCCCAAGATAAACACAGAAAACCAGTCTTGGATATGCTGTGTTACTCTTCAATGATGATGGCATTATCATTTAATGATGGCGTGCCGGTCTCAGTTATAACATACTGCCTTAGAACGGTGAGGTCCAGGAGGTTATTTCCCAGGCTGCAGCACTGCACATCAGGATGGGTTAGCACAATGTGTTGGTACAATTTATGCACTGGTGAGATAGAGGATCTTGGATTTCTTGCCTGCATCCTTCCCCCCCCCCTCCTTTGAAGGTCAAAAGAGTTGATTAAATTGTAGGTGTAAAAATTAAATCATAGGTGTGAAGAAGGAAATACAGAGGGTAAGGAGGGAAAGGGCTGCAAGGTAAGGCAGCTGCTGGTGGGAAAGGAGTCGGGGGAGGACCCTGAAAGGAGCGTGGTGGTGCGTCTGTTGTGGCCATGCCCATGGGGACCTGACAGCTTCTGGCCCTGGCATAGCTGAACCTGGGCTTGACTGGTGTGGGTGTTGGGGAGGAGGGTTAACTGGGAGCAGCGGCTAGCAGGCTGGTGAGAGGCATGGGCAGGAAGGGCTTTCAACACGGTTTGATATTGGCAAAATAGAGGCAGGCAGGGAAAGAGACGGTTTTCTGCTGAAGTGATGTTGGCTTCCTGACCAGCAGCTGACCCAGACAGGAACAGGACAAGTGCCTGTGGCTGCGAAGGAAACCTGCTGGAGCGTGCTCCCCTCTGCACGCCTGCCGTGTGCCGGGGAGAGGGGAGCTCGCGTCCAGACCTGAGCCTGTCACTGCCTGTCTCAGGCAGGGAAGCCCTGGCTCATGCCCTGCGTTGCATGGGTATCTCCGAGTACAGAGGAAGATGTATTGTTTTATTAGGTCGCTGACAGTTTTATCTTCTTTAAGTTTTACTTGATATAGAGGTGTCAGTTTTTTAACTTGTTCCCCCAACTAAAATTGTATCTGTAGTTCTTTAAAAACCAAACCAAACAAAAAACCCCCATCAAAACCCTTTGATTTTTATTCTCTTTTATTGCTCCAAAACAGCGTTGCAGTACTTCCATATTATTCCATAACACTCCATAGCAATGTTTCGTACTACCTTATACTGTGTTACTTAAGTATTTCAAAAATTCTGTTTCACAGAGAAGTACGAATTGTTGTGTACTTTGTCAAATCGGCTATTTTTTTTTTCCTGCACTTTCCAGTTTACTCAGCAATATCTGGAGTTACCTTTTCTTTCCTCTTATTTTCCTTTGACAAGCCAAGTTTAAGACTTCAGGCGTTGTGAAATACCAGCTGTTTGCTAAGACTTGTCATATGTAAAATGCAATCCGAACTGACATCTTTATACTAAGGTTTTAAATTTTTGTATTTAGAAAAAAGATGTTCTCTCAAAGCTCAGTGAATGCTATGGGCTCCAGTTCAACACATTGTCAAGTGAGAACATATATTTTAGAAAAATATCAGTCAATGACTCTTTCTTTCATCATGTATTAAATGACAATAGTGAATGTCTTGGTAACTTGAAACACTGAAGGACTATTATTAAGTTATTTGATTCTTTGTATATTCAGAACATGAAACCTTAGTCACAAATTGTGTAATAGAGTGGTATCGTGGCAATTTGTATAAAAGCCACTCATGTACTATTTAAAACACTCTTGCAGACCTACAGGTATGAAGTAATGTAATTGGGAAAGTTAAGTTCAGCTATCTTGTATTACAATCCAAAATATTTTGGGCCTGTAAATTGCCTTTACTTTCAATCAGAATTTTATTTTATAATTGGTTAGTAGGGATTCAGTTAATCTGTCATCACCTATTTTTCTCTAGTTTTATCCCTCTACAAATCACTTGAAAGTTATTTTAAATGATACAGAGAATATGGTGTGATTGCCTTGCAGGAGCAAACAAAATGTATATTGATGTTGCTATAATCAAATGTTTTTCAAAGCATATTTTTAACTGGTAAAGCTTAGCAGGACAAGATGATTTGTATTTCCAAAATCCTTAGATATGCCCTTTAATCTTTGGTACCATCAAATTTACCTATTTGTTTCTGAGTTATATAAGGGTATGTACTGTATAATCTATACTGAGGATACTTTGTACCATTGCTTGTTCCTACATTCACATGCTTCAACGTGGGAAGAAGCCTTATAGTCAACTAAAGCAGAATGACTAGAGCTTGACCCTTGAAAATTTTGACTGTCAAAGCAGCCTCACTTCACTGTTGTGTAGGAAATCTGATGTTAAAACCATTTAATGCGTTATTTTGTTTGCCCACACTCTAAAGTAATACTGTAATAATGACAGTATCCTCATAGCCTCTGTAATTCCTTGTGTTTTGCTTGCATGTTGGCGGTCAAGATTTAAATTATACTTACATGCTCCAGTGATTGACTTCAAACTCCCACCCACTACTACTCCATGTAGCAGTGATGCCTTATATCAGCTGATATAAGGCCGTGATGGCCATGTTATTTTTCCTTCTGAATGCCTTAGAATCTGTGAGCAAATATGTCTGATTCCAGTGCAGAGATGGTTAAAGGTAGATGGAGGACCACACTTTCACTGCAGTAATGTACCTCTCAGATTTTAGGTGTCTCTGGGTGGAGGTATGGTGATGATAGAGTCCTACCATGTGAACTGTAACTCAGGATAAACACTCATTAATCCTACTTCGTAGGATTTAGATCCAGCTTTGAATTTCTTTTTCCTGGAGAATAAGCAGAAAGTAGGAAACACCAGAGAGAATGTTCAAACTATTGCTAGTGGCTCCTTTTACTCTTGAAATAGAAAGACTGAGATGCTCTGAAGTGCCCTTGCAGGCTGCTGCCTTTGGGCTCGTGGTCAGTTGATGTCTGGTTGGTTAAAAAGAGATTTCTGCCAAGCTTTAAAAACCTAACTTGTATTTAGACAGATATTTTGAAAACCTCTTCATGCTACTTTACGGCTCAAGTTCTGCATTTCAGAGCAATACCAGTTTTGCTAAATTGCACCAATTTCTGAGAGGAAACATTTAAGTTTCACTTTCTTAGTGGTTTACCCTCCATGTGTGTGCACAAAGTGATGCAGGATTTCAGGCTGTATCACATACTTCTCTGAATTGGCAGTTGCTTATTTTTAAATATTGTTGAAAATTCCTGCTGATTTCCCACCTTCCTTTTCTTTTATTTTTTGTGGATTTCACTTAGGTTTTGGGATGCTTGGTATGAAGTAATAGTTTTTGGGCCTTACCCCAATGGCTTGTTTGGGGGGTGTGCGTGTCCTCTTAGAGCTGTTTGGTTCTAGAGAATTCCTAGGGCATTTTTAAAAGCGGAGAATATGTTAGAACCTTAAGTGGTCTTTAACAGGTGTGTAAATGTACTGAGGTTTTATGGGAGTCCTAAATGGGATTCGACCGAGACATTTTGTTTTGAGTTCTGCCTGTCCCTGTTATGTCCTGATCTTCTTTTTATCCATCACAAAGAGGGCAGTGTGAATTTACCCACCGCTGTGCCTTGATGTGAATCACTACAAGTAGTCATGAGAAAGTTATTCAGGGTCTGCGTTCATTCAGTTTGCAGTTGCGGCTGGCAGCATTGAATATGGTGATGCATCTTCTCTGTGGATTGTGCTGAGGCCACTGATTTCACTGTAAAGTATGCTGAACAGATGGCAATCTGTGTAAAAGCTGAGGTTTAACTCCACGTTTGTTGTTCTCAGTGATGCCTTTGAGCAATATTGTTGGTTAGAAGGATTGTGCCTTAGAAAATGCTTGTAGCTACTGTCTCTATGCTGTTGCAGGTTTTATGAAGCGTTATGGAAATGACTCCAGTAATCCTATTGGAATGCCTCTATAGTTGTATTAGAGTCCTATAGATTTCCTGTCCTGTGGAACACCCTGGTAAATCATAGAATCATAGAATCATTAAGGTTGGAAAAGACCTCTAAGGTCATCGAGTCCAACCGTCAACCCAACACCCCCTATGCCTACTAAACCATGTCCTTGAGCACCTCATCTATACGTCTTTTAAATCCCTCCAGGGATGGTGATTCCCCCACTTCCCTGGGCAGCCTGTTCCAAGGCCTGAAATTGATTAGCTGAAAGCCTTTGCTGACTGGGACCTGTGTGATTTGCATGCGAATACAGACGTGGTGATGGGAGAGGGTGCGGATGTAGGAACGGCTAAGCTATGCTGGGAACAGGGGAGCTGCTCTTCATGAGAAGCTCCTGAGCAGCAGGCTGGAGCATATTTCACATTTGTGTGTCTTCCCAGCTATAATTGCTCAGATTCATGGATCCCTGGGGAATCTGATTAATCTATAGTATCTGCATTCTCTTTTCTGAGAATTTAGGTTTTTGCAGCTTGTAAGCCCCATAGCGCATCACGTTATTTCAAGAGCACAAAGCTCTAGCAATAAGAAATGTAATGTGAATTATTCTTTAGTGTTAAAAATACCTATTATGAAATAAAATATCTCTTGTAGTTGTGTGTGGGATTCCCAGTTACAATGACATAGTATTCCTGGAGGTGGGTTTTTTTTTGGTTTGGTTTTTTTTTTTTTTTTAAGAAATTATAAGTCATTTGCCATGCCAATGGGAGAAACATAAGAAAACAACTGCTAATTAAAAAACCCCTGAAACAAGAGGGGGTGTATTTTGTAACATTTCTCTGAGCGCACCTCACTAGGAATAGGCCTGAGGAGTAGATCCTTCTTCCATCAGTAGTATAACACTGGCCATGAATTCATGTGGCCTCTGATTAGCAGTGAACAAAGGCTGGGAAGTTCTCCTTTGGGGCAGAACTGGTGTTTTGGTGGGGTTTCTCTGTGTCGGTCTACTGATGGTGGTTGTCATATTGATTAAGGACTTGGTCTTTCTGGCTCAGAACTCGTTGCCATTTCCATGCTATGGGAGGGTAGGTGTGGGGAATGGCTCTCTAAGTCTTAAAAATGGTTTTCAAAATTCAGAGCTCAACATGCAGGACCACAAGTATATTTTGCTAAACCATTTATGTTTGGAAATATGACTCCTGAGTGATGTATCTTTTTCATTCCAGTGCGGAACAGTGATTTCATCTGATGTTTGTAAAATCTGTGGTGGAGCAGTTCTACACGAAAATTAGTCCTAGAAAGGTTTTGCAGGAATGCCGTTCTTGAGAGACCTCCTTTAAACAATTTGGAAAAGAAATGCAGTAGTATTTAGCTTTTCCTGTTTTGTGCTGAATATCATTAGAGTTTGACCTCAAAATCCAGTGTTTCAGTAAAGTCATGTTAAAGTTTAATGAACTTAAAATGCCTTTCATCTTGATTTGAAAGAGCAGCAGATTTTGAAATGTTAGGATTTCTATAGGATATTTCATTTTCCTGTCAGCTCTGCTAGTGACAAGCGCTTTTCAATTTTCCCTGTTTCGCACATTTTTCTACATTGACTCAGGTGGCTTGATCTTATCTGTCGTGCCCAGAAACTCAGACTGCTCTGTGATTAGTAAGAGGTATTGCTCTGACAGGTCTGGGCTTCTTTTTAAAATTTTTTTTTCTTTCTTTCTTTTTTTCCTTCTTGTCTCTACTTCTCCCTCATTTTGACTCATCTCAGTTCTGCAGCATGTTCTGTGCTCATGCTCTCTCCTCTCAATCTGGACTGTATTACTTTCACTTTCTCTGTTTGCCTTCCTCCTCCCCCTGGTATTTTCATCTCCCTCCAGTGCATCTGTTTCCTCTTTCACTTCTTTCCTGATGCTCTTTCTTCCTTTCAGCGGTTTTCCCTGCCCTGTTGTCTTCACTGTTCCTGTTGGCCTCATCCCTATGCAGATCCTCTGAAATCTGTTTCCTGCATGGATGAGAGCGCGTCTCCTCAGGAAGCTCTTCCCGCGTAGGTGAGAGTGCTGGCAGAAGGGCTCAAGTGGAAGTTACGCTTTTAGGACCAGTGAACACAGGTGTTTCAAGGGACCAGACAGCACTTGAACAGCAATCGCAAGTTGGGCTGTTTTAAGCTGCTTTTCAGTGACTACTTTTTGTAAATGGTCATTGCTTTGCTTTTACCGATTATTTTAAAAATTTCTGCCTCCTTCCTGTTGCAGTCAGGGGTTTCCAACATATGTGAGCATGTCCCCAAAATTGTTTTGCTGCTTGCTACAGGTGATGGGGCAGACCACTCTAGTAAGGAGCGATGAGGATGAAAGCTAGTGCTGGGAGTCTGTAGGGCGAATCAGCCACTGATGCTGGAAACGTGTTCTTTTCAAAGGCAGCATCCCTTGATTCCTGCTCTTCCCACCAGCCTCTGGAGGTTTGTGCCACTGCGGCAGTGCTTGAGCAATCTTTTTCTGGGGTTGTGTCCTGAGGGTGCAGGTGGAGATGGGAATGGTAGTTATTTTTAACCACTTTTCAGATTGATTATCTGTGTTGCTTGCAAGGCAGAAATAGCCAGCCCTGCGAGCCAGCATGCTTATCCCACAGTTCCCTTGTGTTGGGCATCAATCTCCATGGTTTCTTCCTCTTTTTTTCCAATGAGCTCCACTTGCTCTTTAGGGGCCAATAGACATGATAATTTTATTTTTGCTTCCCAGGCTGGAGGTGAGAGGACTATTTATACTCAAGGTGAAACAACCACTACAACTAAGTATCTGTATTGTGAGATAAAAGAATTTGCAACGTGAAGGTGTCCCTGAGGGATTACCTTGATAGCTAATGGCAACTATAAATCAGGTTAGATGGAAATTTGAGAGTAACTTTATCAGAGATTACTCAGAAACTCTTTTTTATTTTATTCAGACTAGAATTTGTTTCTTCAGGTTTCTGGAGTTTCGCTTGCTTGCTTTCTGTGGACAGACGCAGTCTTTATAGGCCTGGTATAATTCATAGGCATCGCTGGCAGAGAAGGATGCGATGCCCAGCTGGTTACTCCACCGAAGTCTGTGGACGTGCTGTAATTGAAAGCTCGGTAGGGTCAAGGCATAAATGGTCAGTGACTGTCCCCTAAACAAGCACCTCTTGTCTTCATTTGTTCACATCATTTCTCCCCTTGTGAGGGGGAAGCAGTTCAATATTACCATTTGAGAGTTATTTTTTTAAAGGTTCTCATGGGACTAAATTAAAATTTTGTCATGCAGTTCTTGGTTTAATGGAGAACATTTATTTGAAGAATAATTATTGTGACATTCATCCTACTATGCTGGCTGATTTTATGGTTTCATATCATTTGAAGTACTAGAGCAGCTTTAAACTATTTGTTTCATGGTGAGATACTGATGAGAACTTAATCCAGGTCAGTGATTTTTTTACTTCAGTATTGGATCCTTCATAACTTCAGAATCATTTTCCTCTCATGCCCCTTCAGAACTGAAATATGCTGCTAGGAAGGAGGTGACTTTTGCTTAGTTTTCTAGTTGCACTGATGCTTTCCATCATTAAAGCTTTTCATTGTAAAGTCTGGCCCACTCTTTTATGTTTCCTTCAACTTTATTCACTTTTTGTAGTTGTGAGACTGATTTTTAACTAGGAAAATTACTTCAAGAATTTGTTGTACTCTTTAATTTAGTCATATTCTTTTCCAACCGTTATCATGTCTCTGTATTCACTTATTGATGTGCTTAGTGCCTGAGATGATTTTTTTTTTTTTGAAATATTACTGACTGAAAGTTTGTTAATGTCCCAAGGGGAAAGTAAGCTAGAGATCTTGAGTGGCTATAGATTCGCTGGAAGGATGCATGATGACCAAATACTTTGTGGGTTTTTCTGTCAACATTAGAAAAATTATTTTGGTTATGTCTACTCCCTTGGTATTAATGATAATACATTGTTGGTTGCCTTAGGATGATTAAAACCTTCTTTGGAGGTAGGAGTCTTCTAAGAATTAAAAGGAACAAATAAATGAATGGCAGATGTTTCCTTTTTTTTTTTTTGCAGCTGGCTTTGAAATGGTTGTGATTTTTCTTAACCATCAAACAAAGTTTTCAAAACAGTTGTGGCTCACAAAAAGGAGAAGTGATTTCCATGTTGTTGTGTTAGGAGGTCCTTGGATTTCCTATGCATGTTCTTCAATATGCTCTATGGCATTCAAGAAATTACCACATTTAGCAGACAGACTGGGCAGTAACTTGACTTGCTTTTACAGAAATGGAGGTAAGACAACTTACTTTTTACTAGTTCTCTGCAGCTGTCAAAAAAAAACAAACCAGAAATACCTTCCAGTGGCAAGTAATACTGGTGTTAAAAAGGGACTTTCATTTGAACCAGGGGATCCAAGACTTATTTGCTACTCTAGCTCTCTGATGACATTACAGGATTGACCTCAAATCTATTATTTTCAGTCTACTTTTCAGCAGCAATCATGCTAATTGATCTCCCCCCAAAATGTGCTTTGAACGTATCTCAAAGATTGTGAAAGTTTAAAATCTCTTGAGGTTGAAACTGTTTCCTGCTGCGTAGATCTAGTGATTTACAAAAATGAAGTAAAATCATCCACTGTTACACATATCATTTATTGCTTACATAAACTGATAAATATTACCCCTTATATCCAGTCGATGTTTTTGCTTGTTTTTTTACTTAAGAAAACAAATTCCATGTAGAGAAGTTGCATCTCTTAACTGTGGTGTTGCTGTCATAAGTGGATAGGGTGGACATAGTGAAAAATAATATAGGAGGTGGATAGTTTATTAGTCCCCCTGCCATCCTTGGAGTAATTTTCTCTGCGAATTACAGAGAACAGACTTCTAAGAACTTTAGTTTGCATTGCTTATTGCTGGCAGTGTATACATTTAACATGCTTTAGCAGATGTTTGCATAACTTGTTACTCCACAAGTTAGACTGCTGCCCCTTTCTCCCTGAGGAGACTTTTGAAGCATGTGGGAAGGATTGAGCTGTGGGAGAGTTTGCCAAGAATACGTACGGAGATGCTTTCCTCCGATGGGGTGGCCTCTGGCTGGTAGCGGATCTCGACACAGGTTTTGGAGACCCATGAGTCACGTTCAGAGGATCAGTCAGTTTGGTCAGTTGTGTATGGCACAGCTGTTCTCAGCCAGGGAACAATGAGTCACGAACTTGTGAGTTTCCAGTCCTTGGTATAGAAAATACCCACGTAGCTGCTCTCGTGGTTTCATTTAGAAATGAATGAGCAGTGCAAAAGTTAAATAATTAGGCTGTATACTTCAGATCCCTAATGTATACTGACTTTTAGTTTTTTTTTTTTTTAAAAAAAACCCACATATTGAGAAGTAGCATATTATTGTCACAAATGGAGAAATGCTGGCTTCTGAAAAAAGCAAACAGGATCTTAATACAAATATTTCCTGAATAATATAGCCACAAAACTAGTTGCAAGGGTCTGTTCTAATTGTTTTGCCTATTTACTCTCCTGCCCTTGTTTCACATAATCTCACCTATTCTGATCCATTCAAAAGGATTTTGCTGAATAATTTTTCTGTCTAGTTGTTCACACTATATTATCTTCTTTCAACAAATCAAACAAGTTTGTTTTTTGCTACAGGGACTCTGTGCTGCTATTCTGCTTATCTGACTTAAAGGCAAGAATCAGCCTTGCAGTATTACCGTGTCCACTTGTCTGAAAATCACTCTTTCTACTACTTCTGTGCTGAGAACCATCTCCATAGAGAGGCAGAGGAAGATCTGTCGTTGTTATAAATTCCCAGTTACAAATTGCATATACATTGATTTTGTTATTCTTTCCAATCTCCACCTGCTTTGTCGTCTCACGAAGATATTATGCCTTTTAGAAGATAGTAACTGGTCCAGAATCATACTCTATTTTATTTAGATTTCATTGTATTTAGCTGAATAGTCTGTAGAACAAAATAATACTATACAAAATCAGACGTAAAACTAGGCTTCCTAGCCAAAATCTCGTCTTCCTAGATGTTCTTACTGATTAGCTGCTATGTTTGCATTCAATATGTTATTTAAAACAAACACCTAAGGAATCATTTGTGTTGAAGTGATGTTCTGTTAAGCAGTTTAGTAAGCTCATGCCTGCTCAGAGGTCTGAAAGTATGTTATAGCAGCTGTTTGTATTGCTTTTGCATGTGTTCTTTTGTACAATAGGTTTAAAACAATATTTGCCTACAGCTTGCAGGCAAATGCTTTCACTGCCTCTACACTGTTGCTATATTTTCCTTTATATATGCATCAGTGCCAAAACCAGTTATAGGTTACTGCTCATGCAGAAATTTTTTTAGCCATGACAAGAGTGACTGTTGATTTTTATGTAGATTTGTGCAAATAGCCAGTATCTTGCTACGATTTTGGCGTGCCTTTTTAAACTTAATTTTGTTGGTGATACTGAATTTAAGATGATAGGGGTGTATTTATAAAACCAAGTTAAATTATGTGTCCTGCTAGCAGACACTGTTGCTAAAATAGTAAATATTTAATTAATTTGTTCTGTGTGTATGAGCACCTTATGATTTTAATAGGATTAATTCTGTGAATAGAATAGGCAGGATCCAAACCTCTTCACTAAGTTCAGAAGACCTGCAGAACACTGTGTGAGGACTTCCTACGTTAGTGGTTCTCAGGTCCCCTCTGTGGTAGAACATTTCAGGCACTGATGTGTATATTATTAGTATATTTAAGAGAGATGAAAATATGAGCATGAAACTAACAGTAACCATTTACACAGCCTTTCTTTCAGGGATGGGGAATATCTTTTACTGGAGTTTTTAACAATGATTCAGGGAATTTGCTTTTCATGAGGTCACCGATATATGTGCAGTGTTGTTCTGAAGTCGTTCAGCTTCAATTCAGTAGCTTAAAGACTGGGATGAGTTCTTTAAACCACTTTAAAATGATGCTTAACCCAGTTAGTCATCTACGGACACTTGGAATGATGTGGCAGAACTCAAAGCACATTGTACTTTTATAATCTGTATTATTATTTTGGTAGAATATTCTGTAGTTCTTTTCCCCAGGTGATTGCATAGCCAAGAGAGTGAAAATACCTGGTGGCAAGATAGTTGTGCATGACAAGGCATTGGTGGTAGAGTCCCCCAGGTTGTTATTTAAGTGGAGCTGTCATGTGTGACGTCTCGTTCTGCCCCCCTGCCCCTCTCCTGGGCTTCATCAGCACCCTTTGATTTTGTAAGCTATATTGCAGGAACTGCCAATATACAATAACAATAAAGCTTTTTGCCAGTACGCTGATTGCCTTTTGCACTGCTGAAGGATTTAATTATTATGGGATCTGAGACAGTGCACTGGAGGCTTGCTCTGCATCTTGGGCTCCATGCTGCTCTCTGTTGAAAAGGCAGCTTTCATGTGTGGTCTTGTATGATCTCCCATGGACTTAACCTGCTGAAGATTGAGGACCAGATCTTTTAACGATTATGTTGGGTTCTTTACTGAACCTGCCTTCATGTTGGTTATAATGAGCTGTTTGAAACAGCCATCTATATTACGGTAACTTAAGAATAATTTTCTTAATTGAATTGGAGAAAAATGTGATATTTGTATCTTAAGACTCAGCACGTAGTATCGTTCAGTAATGCAGACTTCTCACTGGCGCCCACATACTCCATTTAAAACCCTGATTGTACTGTAGCAAATTGCTCAGCAGACTGAGAGTCCAGATAATTCTAAATTATACTCTACTGCAGAGCTTTCACAGTATTTGGTTTGTTCATCATTTGATTGTTTTAGGCTATCTAATAAATACTGACTTGTGCTCTAGGATTTTAATTTTAAATTTTTTTTTTCTTCTTTTCATATATATCCTTCCTTCTCATGAGACCATGCTCTTGTTTTACTTTGAGATGCCACATTGACATCCTTTGAAATAAAGTTTTGGACCGTTCATTGGTGTACTTCAAAGGTTACTGTGAGGCAGGGCATCAATATGATTCAGCCATGACATCAAATGGGCCGCATATAGAGGTGACAGTTGAATTTCCATGAGTATTCACTCATTTGCCTCTCCTGAGATGATCACAGCTGTTAATTCATACTAGTGGAAGTAGGTGTCTGTGTGATTTTGACACATCTCCCACACAAATTTGGACTGTCTTCAATGATGCGTTTCATTTTGGCAGACAGCTGGGGTGAGTGAATGCAGGCTTTTAGACAGCAAGGACCTATGATGATGTTCAGCTGAAACATTTTATGTCAGGTTTACCTTTCATTGTTTGTCAGCCTTTGTAAGGAAGGACACCTACTGCAGCTTCATAGGGAGTCACCTGATTTTAAGTTGATGTTGTAAATTCATGTTGTTGATGGTAGAATTTGTTCTAAAATTTACTGGTTCTTGCATTATATCAATATTTCACTTTGAACTCCTTAATTAGGAAGGTTACATGTCATTGAAGAAATGGAGTGCAGTTTGCCTAACACTGGCTGGATTTCAGAGTGACTCTGTGTGGAAAACAGTTGCGGGTGAAAAGACATTAGTCTCTACATTGAGAGTTGTGTTTTAACTGACTTTTCCCTCAGAGAATTTTTGGAAGTTGAGAACTATTAATGTTTTTGTGTCCTGTTTATCACAGGAATTGCAGTCATGAATCAAACCACTCTTTCATCTACTTCAATGGCTCAGATTCTTCAGAACAGTAATCTGTTCCCGTAGACATCTGTGGAGGATGTAGCACCCAAGGGTTTTTGCAAAGTGCATTTGTAGAGGCTTGTTTTGTGCCCAAAACATTCATTATGCTATTATGCATTATGGCTCATTATGCCTTTGCAGTCTACTGCATAAGCTACAGTGCTCCTGTATTATGTTATGGTCTTCTGTTTTAAAAAGGATGTAATAAAATGAGAAAGGTGCAGAGAAGGGCAGTAGAGGTTTTCAAAGGTATGAAACAGTAAGGAACAGCTCAATAGAAAAAGAAGGATTTTTCAGCTTTGAAAAGAGGCAACACTGGGGGAGAATGAGAGGCCTGAGGAAAGAGAAAATTATTTGCTGTCCTTTCCAGTGTGGAAACAGAGGGGTATCCAATGGAAGTGGTAGGTAGCATATTTAAAGCAAGCAAGAGGGGATACTTCTTCACCAAACTGACTTAGAAAGTGTGTTCTGCTAGGTTGGTTTTTTAAAACAAACAAACAAAAACAAAACTTCAAATTGTGTGTGGTCTGTGTAGTAGCTTTTAAGTATTTCCAAGAAGCTGTGTCATTAACACTGGAATTGTTTTTAACTCTCATTTGAGGTAATGCAGTACTACAAATGATTGGACCAAATAAAAGTCAGTCTTAGAAATCATCCAAATACATCTTTCCTCTGAAACACTTGCTGTAGTGCATAAGATAAATAATTACAATGTTCTAAAACTCTGATGCTTTATGGAACAAATGGTATTAAACATTTTTCCTCACTGTAGGTTGAAATAGATGTATTTTACTTGAAATATCTATGTTTCTGTACTTGGTGTGGATCCTGCAGGTCCTGGGGTGACACCATCTGTTTGAGAATATGTTCTTGGATGCGAGGCCTGTGCTGGTTAAAAACATGGTCTGTGTGGAGTTTTGTCTTTAAATCTCGTTCACAAAACAAATTGTAGTATAGTACCTGTCTGCTTTTAATACTGCTTTACCTGGTCTGTGTTATCTGGAAACATGAAACGTTTGTGGAGTTGTATCGCTGTAGGCTTCCCGTTCTCCTGGTGTGATCAGCGAAGTCTCCTAAGGTGTGGGTGCCCCTGGCAGCAAGGTCTCCTGAACTTGCACGAGTGGCTGGGCTGAGGCCTCTTGTGACGAGGGGGAATGAACGGTGGTCTGGTTCCCCTCACTGAGCCAGGAATTTTGGAAGATTATGGTTTGTGGATGTTTGGGATTGCCTGTCTCATCCCAGCCAATTTTATCAGCTGCTTAGAAGTTGTTTCATAAGCCTCTGAAGTATGAGGCCTGCTGGGGCACTGCATCCAGTACGGTCTTTTGCCTTTATTCTGGCTGGCGTTCAGCCCGTCTGTGTTGCGCGGGCCCTGGCGGGCTGGCCAGGGAGTAGTCAGAGGGGTTTGGCAGGGTGGGCGGCTGTGGGGAGGGTGGCGTGTGGCCGAAGGCCTCCAGCCGCAGGCGGAGGTGAGCAGCCATGGCGGAGGCCTGCCTGCCTCCCTCCCGGCGGGTGCTGTCCTGGGCTGTCCGCGGCGGCCGCCCCCCGGGCCCTCCCTACCCCAGCAGCGCCGCTGGGAAGGTCAGCAGGGCGACGCGGGCCGCGGTGGTCAGTGTGCTGGCGGTGTCCCGCCTCTCACCGTGTCAGTGCAGTGGCCTAATGCCTGAAAAAGATGGAGGCCCTGTTCCTGCTCCCCCCCCCCCCCTTTTTTTTGTGTTGGGAAGAGGAGTGTTTTTTCTGCAGGTTTATAATTGGATTATAAATAAATTTTTATTACTATGTAATTAATGTAATTAGATTACTTATACAGTAATAATTTATTTACAATGTAGTGCAATCATTATTCCCTATTTTTAATCATACTTAGAATTTCTCTTGCTTTAATCTTTACATATTTCCTGAAAGCTTATAGTTTAAGACGTTTAAGAGGTGAAATCACCTCAATACATACATTAAAAAAACTCTTCAGATAACAAATGATTTTTCCATTAACAATGGAATGGCAGTTAAAATACTTGTATTATAAACTTTCTTTCCTCACTGTCATGATCAAGAGCAATACAGATTTGAGGGCCATTCTCTTCTTCATTTTCTTTAATACAAGGCAATGGGGCAGAAAGCCCCTCCTACAGAGTGGGACAAAAAAACCTTGTTAAATAGTTAAAAGGGTTGAGCTGTTTTGCTTTCTTCCATGGTTTGATTATTTGGCTGTTAGAAGAGCTCAGCACTTGGTCTGAGCTGTGGTTCAGGTCTGAGTCTGGAGACACGATGACCTTCAGCACCCTCACTGAGGGCAGAAACACAGGTGGAACACCTGGCACTTGCTCAGTGAATGAAGGTGAGCTTTGTGCAGCACCCTAGCCTGGGTCACTTTATTTCACTACTGAGCAGAAAAAGATGATATATCTGGTACCCATTGCTCTATTTGTAATTGCATGAGAATCTGGGACCAGTAAAGCAAACTCTGAATTTGGTTTTAATAGATTAGTCATTGTTACTGGGAAATGCTCGAATGCTACGTATGTGGTAATAAAGATTGCAGGAGCATCTAACTTTCTCAGCCTGATAAGTAAGACGGAGCTCCATGCAAGTGTATGATAAGTTTGAGCAGTTAAGAGTTTGACTTCCTTTCTCAGCCTTTGAGATCAGAACTGTACGGCGCTCAGTGCATGAAAGATGACATTTGGTGCTGCGTTGAAGCTCCAGAGAATATCACAAGGTGTAAAAATGTTGTTAGTACACGTTGCGATCACTGAGTTTTCACTTCCAATCTGCAAATCTACTGTTGCAGTTCGTTTTTCATTCATGGCTATTCCCGCTGGAATTTGTAATTTGGGTTTGGGCTTCTGGACTTAGCTGTTCTACTTACTTGCCTTGCCATCTTGGAGAATTGTTCTTTGAAGATATCAGAAACCCCTGTCCTTGCCACAGAGCATGGTCTAATAAACTGCAAACCTGAAGTGACATACCAGCAAAAATAGAACAGTGGATTTTTAAAATAGGTAACTAGAAGATAGCCATATTCGTGTTTGGCAATTTGTAGAGACCTGTACTACATCCTTAAGGTCTTGCCAGGAATTTATTCCATGATCATAAGAGCTTGGAAAGTACGACTCATACGCAATTCAAGAAAACATCTAAAATATTTGATGAATCATGTATGTTAACACTAATGAATGATAATAAGAATGTTGTTCCTTCCTGTTGGAAATCACAGACCTAGTACATGATCTATGTGATCTGCAAGTAAGAAATAGAAGAGCATAGGAATTATTTGGGTTAGGTTCACCTCTAATAGACACTGACTAATCCTGTGAAGATTTTTTTTTTTTTTTCCTTTCTGTTGTGTTGAATTTCTGTGCAGGATTCAGTGTTGACAGCTTTTGAGACCTTTTAAAGTGCTTAGAAGAGAACAAGCCAGTATATGCTAATTTAAAAAATAATCTTAAAATATCCACACTAAGTCTTTCTGAAGGAATTGCATTGTTGAGATCCAGGTCTGGATCTGTAGGGCCTGTGTCCAGGGCACTAGGGCCATAATTTATTCAAAAAGGAGATCCAGTTCAGGTGATGAATTCAATGGTGCTTATTTTTAGAGGTGGGGTAGAAATAGCGAAAGGGATTGTATTTCTGTAACGGAACTGAAGTCAAGTGTGGATCCTTCAGGTTAATTCTCTGCAGGGACCTTTAGCCTATATGAAAGTCTTTTGCCTCACCTTCATGGGGCTCCTTACACACCAAAATTAGTTTCCCTTGCATAGGTATAATCAAATTAAGATGTCTTCTTATGTTATTATGCTAACATTAGAGACTTGTAGAAACCAAATGCAGTCATGAATAAAAGATGCTAATATACAATGGAAACAGCATCTTAGTGTGCCAGGCTAACAGTATGAAACAAATGTGTTGCGTGTTCTCTTTAGCACCAGTGTGAAGATCTGTATCTCATACTGTAGCTGTAAGCTTTCTGGTGGTTTGAGTGTACATATGATTTTTTTTTTTTTCCCCCCTCTGATCATGAAAACATCGAATGCTAATTTGTTTGACATTTTTTATTCATTTTGCTGTTTAAATGTATCAGGCTGTAGGTTTTAGGTTTTTTCTTCCCCCTTCGCTGCGCCTGCCCCCCCCCCCCCCCCAATTAGTTTAAATACATTAGGTAGGTGTAGGTTTTGAGGTTTCTGCATCTGTAAAACAGTTTCATGCGACTGCTAATGTTTCATCAACTAAATTGAAATGTGAGTGATTAAGAAACCCTATGTTAGGATCATTGACAATACATCCTAGGAGAAAATCAGTGTCCTTTATGGTTCTGCCTCTTACAGAAGCGTTTTCCATGTCACAATTGTAAATACGATTTACAGCACAGTGACCACTGTCTTACTTTAAATGGCAGTTTCATAAATAGTTTTGCCTGAAGCATTTTAACACCAAAATTTTAACACATCATTTTCCTGTGTTTGGCTTTTATTTCATATTTTCCCATAATTTAATCATTAGCGAGTCAAGTCCCTTTTTACTTCAGTGGTCCTTCCAACTGTTGGTCTATTTTGATTTTTTTAAACTTTTGTTTCACTATGTGTCTGTCCCTTTCCTGTTCCTTTTCCTGTGGTCCTCTTTTCATTTAGTTGCTGCTGTCTTCCTCCTATTCTTGTTCTCCTCAGGACTGTTTTCTGTGTTCCCTTTGTCTTCCTTCTTTTTGCATTTGTTTGTAAAGACACTGAGATCCTTAGTGAAAGACATTTTAGGGATGCAACTTCGGGATGTAAGACAGACAGATAAGGCTCCTCAAAAAATTGCCCTTTGCAACAGGATGCTGTCCTGAGCTCGCACCCATGCCTCTTGCCAGTTACGCTTGGGGAATTCCTGTAGTTGGGGCTCTATGGTCTAAAAATTTCTGTACGTTTAGTGACTGTGTGCTTTCCTAAAGCTCTCTCTTATTTTTCATCTTGCAATAGGTGAAGGAGAAAAGGTTTCTTGCTTCTTCAGGCAGCCGAGATGGTAGGACATGGAAGCTGTTTGCTGAATGTGTTTCAGTGACCATTAACTGGAAGTTGCCAGTTTCATGGCTTGTGGGAGTACTTGGCTTAAGAGACACAGAGAATGTAAATGCTTCTTTGCCCTCCCTTGCTTACTCAATGCTATAGTGCCAGCACAGCCAAGGAGAGAGTCAGGAATGCATGACAAGTCCTGAGCTTTTTTCTTCCCTGCTCTCTGTTCATCCCATATCAGTACTAATAAAAGGTGAACATCCTTTATGCTCCCTCATTTTTTTTTCAAGTTTCAGTTTCCATTTTCTTTCTTTGGAGTTCAGAGAAGAGCAAATGTACATAAACAAAACTTCATACTCAAGCCAAAGTGCAATAGACACAATTGAATAGTAGTCAGTTAGGAATTTTAAGAAGAGCTTTTCTATGAATATTTAATTACTACATTAACTGAGCAAATAAAGAACATGCTATTAATATTCATACTGCGTTAGCAGTGGTTCGATGGAATTTAATACGTTTTATAGTTCATACAGCATCCTATGCGTTGTGTAGGCCTTCAAAGAATGTCCACATCTAGTAAGCTAGTAACACTACAGATCTCCCTAGCTATTCTTTAATTCTCTGAATTAGGGAATGTCTGTTGTTGTGTATTTATGTATGTATGTTTTTATAGCACATTTCTTAGCAAAATTTTTCACAGGTAATGGTACCAGTCTTGCATGTTTTGTTACCCCAAAATGGTTCTTAAGTGACTACACAAAGAGCTAAGGTATAGGCTGTAAGCTACTGAGATACTGAGAATGAGCCTGCCTTTTTTTACAAGATAAGTGGCACGCATAGGAACAATAGAAATGTTAAAACTTCGATTCTTGACTCTGATATTGCTATTTTCCCTCTTGCTGGCTTAGGAAAAGACATTAATAGATGTTGAATTAAGACTTCATCAGTGGGTCCATACTTCATTCACTTAGAATTCTTACAGCTGTTTTTTACTGCATGTAGTGATAATTACTCCTGTTGGCAGAGCAGAACTAATCTAATCTGCTTTGGCTGCTGCTATCTGTGAAGGAGCCAGAAATGATTTCTGTGTTGAATTGTTAACCCTGAATGTACTATTCTGTCAGGACCACAGTGGGCCCCTGCTTTGTCTGAGTACCTAGTAATCTGATGTTAATGAATGTACAGATATAAAAAAAAAAAATTGTCATGTAATAGAGGTGTAACGTGCTCCTAGTTTGGTAACCCTGCTTTTGGGATTGGTCTGTCAAAGATGGCATGTGTTGGGGAAACGTCCAGCTTGACTTACGGAAAGGAGCCCTTGATATATGAGCAGCTGTAGCTGTAAGCACCTGATTTTCTTCCTTTATTGGATGTGGCTGAAAGAATTTTAAAGGAAGCTAGATGTTTCCTGTGCGCGCACATTATGTAGGAGCTGATGAAACCCTTGGGTCTGTATCTGTAGTTACTGTTGCTTTTTTATGTTCAAGGTACAATTTTGGTCTGCTGCTGTGTAGCTTTGCTATGGTCACAGTAGCTTCACTTCGTGGCTAGAAGAGGTGATGGTGCTGTTTGGTCACAGTAGGAAGTTAGCAGGATTCAAACAGCGTTAGTATGGAATTTATGTTACTCCTATCAACACAGTTGTTGCAACAAATACTGAAACAAGTGAGAAGAGAAAAATCTGCAACCCTCAGGGCATTAATCAACTTCTTTGAAGGAAACTTTGAGGAGACAAATTCTTCTGTTTCAGTGCTTTCTTTAACTGAAACAACTTGCACATATCAATCTTGGTGACAGAATGTAGGAAAGCAATTCTTTCAGTTAAATCCATTATGGCAATTTTCACATTTCACCTCTTCCTCAAGAGGTGTAACTGCATTATTTTCTATTTTGCGTATACTCTCAGGAACAGAGTGGAAATCAAAATGAGATATTCCCAGCTAATCTGTTCTCATCAGCATCCCAGAAAGGGACAGGAAAGGTCAGGAGCCCATGTTTTGCAGTAAGTGCTGAGGTGTAGGAAGAGCATATAGGTGTTACGGCAATTCTTCTGCCTTCCATTCTTGTGTGATTCTGCTTTTTTAAGACCATAAATGACTGATAGAAAAATCTCCCATCTTCACAAGCCTGTATGTATCTCCTTGCATGTAACATTAGTATTTCACAAATTAAAAAAAGAAAGTGATTGTGCCTTCTGAGATGTGTGAATTGAAGCCAAATTTGCTCATCTGATTACTCCCCTTTTATATACATGTTTTGAATGTCTGGCCTTCCCTCAGCTATTTTTGTCATAAAATGCTTGCTGTTACATAAAACCCCACCATTTTTTGTTTATGCCTATAAGGCTGTTTAAAGACTATACAAAGGCGAATATCTGCAGCTGTATAGTTTATAAAGTGGTGCCATTTAGAGGAGGAATAAGAGGGGAAGATTTCTGGACTTTCCCTGATTGACATGCCTTATTTCTGCCACAGAGGCAAGGTGGATTTAATAGACAATTGGCTAAGCGGAGTTCTTCTTTTTCTATGTTTTTGCTCTTTCATCATAGCTTCTATGTGATGGTGACTAGGAGCTACTGGCCTCAATTCTCGTGCAGTTATTGGGAACCTCTTGAAGTCTGTGTGGGGCTGTGAAGGCAACATGCAAAAAAGCCTGGGAAGTGTGGTGATGAAGGGAGGGGTACACAATGTCAGCGAAAGTGAATCACACTGGGAAAAAACCCACCTTCCCTGACACAGAGTGACAGTTATCCTTTTTTTTTTTTTTTTTTAATACCCCTTTATAGCCTAGCATCTATTTAGACTGTCTCAGATGCTCAGGCTTTAGTATGTTCTCTAGTTTGTCCTAAATGCAGTATGAATGTCTGTTGATCCAGATACAAATATAAGGAAACTGCCAGCTACCCAAGCTTTCTTCCTTGCTTGTGGCTAAATCGCCATAATGAAAAGGAGGTGGAAGTTGAAATAAATACAAAAAGCTGTTTTTTCCACTATTGGTAATTTAAAAAAAAAGAAAGTTGAAAATGGATTAGAACTCTGTCTTTCCTAAATACTTGTCATTTCTTGGCCTTTCAGTTTTCACTTGCCTGACTGGTGTTGCTATGTTGGAGTTTCATATAAATGTCTCATGGCAGAATTTGATCTTCAGAGCTCTGTATTGGTCCCTGAACACCCTTAGGAGTGCTTTTAGTACAAAAGATACATCTAGATACTGAATATTATGGTCTGTACCAAACAGACCTTTATTCCATTGAAGTACTTCAGTGCTAAAATACATTTTCTGAGAAATACCTCTAAGATTATATGAATAGAGGATATATGAAATTGATTTTTTTCTTTTTCCTTTTGCATTTCATCTTTCACTTCATTAGAAGCCTTGTTAGAGAAATCCTTCTTCCCTGTGGGCAGCTATAGTCCTGCCTGTACTTTTTGTGTCTAATCCGTCATTTCTATTCAGTACCCTTTGTAAAATATTTCTGTACATTTCTGTCAGCACACATAACCATTTAATGTGTTGAAAAAGCCTCAAATAAATGTTTCTTCTTGTGTGAAGTGGCAAATGTTATGGTGGAAAACAGCATGCTTTTTCTGTGGATCCTAATGTAATTTGGTTTGCCTGCTCTCTTCCACTTTCTTCCACTTGTTCAGACAAATACAGTCCCAATTATATAAACCATACCTGCTTTTTTAGGTCATTGACTTTTTTTTTTTTGCAAACTTGCTTTTCATTTCAATAAATGTTGTGTTAATGCCTCTTAGAAAATTAAATTCAGTGCAGAATGGAGCAGAGGCCATGAAAACTCTAATCTGTTCCATAAAAACACAGTGGTTTATCACAACAGTTGTACCATTTCAGCAGCCTGACGATGATAACATTATCTGTTTGTTGTAGTGTAACTACTTATGCTGTGAAACATTAGAGTGCTTTAGAAATGACTTGATAGTCTACAGATATTAATATTGAAAATTGTTCTCAGGGTCGTCAAGCCCAACAGGTTGTGATTTTGTCGGTCTGTCTCTGGGTGCTGGGTGTGCTCTCATCTCATGGTATACCTGGAGGTGAGCCAGACACAAGCTGTGTTTTTCACTGGTGTAAACTTTTTCGGACTCATGGTTTGTACTACCCCACTGCAATATTTTTACTGATCCATGTATTAAGAAGTCTGGACTGCTGTCTCCTAATACAGCCATGTAATTTTTTAAAAAAGAAAAAAAAAAAAGGCAGTATTAACTCAAGAGAATGTTTTTAAGTTATGTTATCTTTTGATGAAAAGAAACCAGTTTGTGTACTGAAAGACATTTCCTGTGGAGGAGACTTTCAGAGATTAGACCAAGTGAAAGGTGTCTAGCTCTCCTTGCATCTCTAAGAGAACTGGGTACCCAACTGCTCTTTGTCTTTAATGATCTCCCTTGTGGTGTGCAGAAGTATAATATTTTTCTTTGAAAAAGAAACATAATAATGTAGTAGGTTTCCAAATGTCCTGAGGACTGTACTTACTAATGAGAGACTGCAGACTGATGGTGTCTTTTCCTTATTGCCAGTGAGGAGGGTTGTCTTTTATAGAACTTCCTAGATTTTAGGTGTATGCCCTTTTTTAATTTGGAGATTTCTTTTACTAATTTGTACTTCTTCATACAAAAACCACAGTGATAAAAATCTTTGTTTTCATTGAGCAAAATTGTTTCTTTAGATGATTGCAATATAAAGTTTCGGAAATCTTCCGGAAAATTTTCTGGGTAATATAATCAAATAACTTCTCCAAAACATGAGTAGCATATAACAAGTTTTTTTTAAAGATTTCCATCCGTCGTCCCCCCCCCCCCCGCTATTTTATTGCAAAATGAGTGCATATAAACATGAACATATTGTTGGTTTTAGTAGTCTCACATTTTTATCCTGGTAGCTACTGTGGTTAGCGTAATAGTTTAGTAATAAGCCTTTCATTTTCATTTTACAAGAGAAAATTGGTGGATACTGAATCATTAGATCATAGAATCATAGAATCATTAAGGTTGGAAAAGACCTCTAAGGTCATCGAGTCCAACCGTCAACCCAACACCCCCTATGCCTACTAAACCATGTCCTTGAGCACCTCATCTATACGTCTTTTAAATACCTCCAGGGATGGTGATTCCACCACTTCCCTGGGCAGCCTGTTCCAAGGCCTGACCACTCTTTCA
>VZTQ01008240.1:0-28127 GCA_013400755.1 Pelecanoides urinatrix | reverse complement strand
CCGCTTCTTGTGGAGCCTCCATGTGCTGTCCTTGCCTCAGGGATGGCAGGGTGCGGCTCCACCAGTCGATTTCCCTCTCGCACTCCCTGATGCTCCTTAGCCTCTCCACCTCCTCCTTCAGCTCTGCCACCAGGCTGAGCAGATCATCCACCTGGTCACAGCGCACACAGGCATTGTCTGTGGTGCCCTCCTGTATCAGTGACAGGCTCAGGCACTCCCTGCAGCCAGAGACCTGCACAGACGTGTGCTTGCGTGGGGGCTCAGTCTGGGTCGCCACATTCCTTCTGGCGGTGGCTTTTGGCCGAGTGGAAACCATGGCTGGGTTCCCTTCTGGGAGGGCGATGACCACCAGCTGAGTGAGCCTCTAGAGCCTGGAGGGGGGCTGCGCCCTGCCGGCGCGAACTGCCGCGCAAACTGCCGCGCCACGCCCTTCTGACGCGCCACGCCCTGTTCGCCCGTCCTGTTCGCCGCGCTCCGGGTCCAACTAAACTCACTAAGCAGTCTTTGAGCTAGCAGGGGGCTAGGCTTTTTTGCCAGGAGGCCTGTTCTGCTAAAGGCACCATTTGGCGCACACTCGTTGATGATGTGGTCCTATCTCAAGTGCAGGTAGATTTGACAAATGCTTAGTCTGTGGTTTCTAGAGCCTACAAGAAATGTAATATAACTGCTGTGTTGTCATATGGTTATTGAATATTAGATTATAATTATGTCAAGTCTATTTAACATATGATCCATGTTAAGTGCACTTTACCACTTAATGAATTAGTGAGTATTTAAAAAAAGGGGGGGGAGAAAGGGGGGATTAGATTCTTCTTTGGTCTCTCTGTTAGAATATTCCAAAGGATTTAATTTATTACTTAGAGTGTAGATAGTTTAACATTTCCTTTAAAACATGTGGGCTAAGGGAAACTTAATTTCTTGTAATATGATCTTCCATCTATTTGCATATAATTCATAGTAATGATAATTTAAACACAAAAGGCTGATGTCACAGAATTCCCTCCGAATTTGAAGTAACCAATAAATCTTGTTGAAAAAATGCTGCCATCTTTATCTTTTATTGTAGGAGACCTCTGTTAAGAATAATTGGAGAAATTTTGCAGAATGGGAAGGGCATTTTGCTTGTGTATAACTGCTGATATATTAAACGGTTCTTTTAGCTATATTAAGAAGCTAAATGTGACTCACTAAAATGCTCTCTAGCAAAACTAGGCCAGATTTTAGGCCCATGACAGCTCCTGTCTCTCCCTTAACTTCTTGCTCTCTTTAGAGGTAAACAACTTAATGCAGCTGTAAGCTTTCTTTGTACTGGCAGACTTCAGCACTAATTAATCTAAACTCAGAACTTAGGTTTTTAAAAAGGCAGCTGAGTTTTCCAGTAAGGAAGAAATTTTTCTGTTTGTGAAAATGTCAATGTAAGAAAGTAAATCGGTATTCAGGTTGAATCAGTATTCTGCATTGGACAATCCTGGTGGCCCTTGATGGCTTTTAAGAAAAATAATAAAAAGCCTGGGGGGAAAAAAAAAAATCAGAAAACAATAATCACTTTGTATGTACCATAATTTTTTTTTTAAAGCTGTGGACTCCCAAACCAGCTTATCTTCTGGTTCTTTCTGCCAGTGTCACGGTGGAAGAAGCACATGCGCTTTACATCTCTTAGCCTTCTAACCCTGTAATTTTGGCTTGAAAATTATAATCTTTGCAAAACCAGAGAAGCTTATGATATTGACTAAGCAAGCTAGACTCATTTTTCAAATTTCATGTGGCATAAAAGCAGTCCAGCATAAATGCAGTGTTGCCCAGCACCGGCTGCCCCATGTGAGCTGGGAGCACGTGCAGATGGGGCTGTTCCAGTGGAGGGAAGGGTGGAGGCCTCAGCTCCACCTGGTACATCTGTGGCCCCTTACACTTGATGTGGCAGTTGTCAGTCACAGATGTCTTCCTGGGACCTTCGGCTTGTGCAGGGATTGCTTTTGTGATGCTTTGCGATGAGTTTGTTGGCTGTTGTCTTGATGTCCACAACCGTCTACTAGAGTTGTCTATCCTTGAAGCTTCTCTTGTTGAGTCACTGCTTTCACATCTGTAACCTTGTTGTATATCTGATCTATCAGGTGCTCTGCTTTTTCTTTGTCTGGCTGGTTAGTTCTATGTAAGACATGAAGTAGGGCTACCTCTTGAATTGGTATTTTGTTGTCTCATGCTGAAGATAAAGCAGTGACATACTTTGTCTGAGTAAGCAGTTTGGGTATTTATTAAATTTGCACTCAGGAAAGGTATGGCTCTGACACTCAGTCTGTATTAATATCAAAAATACTGCTGTTATAAACAACATTAAGTTGGAATATAGGACAATTCTGTAATCCATCCTAATGTAAATGATCCTCATTCTTACGAATCCACTACAAAATGGAGAACTCTAGGAACTCAGTTTTAATATTGAGTTGCTGTATCAGTACTTTTAAAATGCATATTCAAAGCACAGTGCTGGGTCATTTGAAATACTGTTGCTTATAAATATTGTATTTGCTTTTGAACTGTACTGCATAGTGGATTGTAAGACTCTACAACAGCATTTTTAAGGAGCTAATGTCCTCATAAGGTACTAGTATCTTATGGTGCTAAACATTATCAAAAATGGATATTTCACTTTTCAGCTATCCCTCTTTTGTTACTGCAGTGATATTGATAGTTATTGTCTTTTGTACTGGTAAGTTCTTTCAAAAAAAAAGTCTACAAGAAAATGCATTAAAAGCCTTATAAGGAGAGCATTGTGGCAGAAGCTTCATTTTTTTGCAGACTCAGATGATCATTGGTGCGTGTGGATAACTTCAAGGGAAATAGCCTTTGATTCAGTACAGAAATCAAGGTGGTTTGAGGATCTTAAATCTCCACTAGATAAATTGTAAATGACTTCTCAATTGCAAATTTCATCTGCTCCTGTGTTCCAGATGGAGAATATGTATTCATAATGTCTTTAGTGTGTTAAAACAGTGCACATGTGTTCATTAAACATTCAAACTAGACTACTCTAGTTTCCTATTAATATAATTTTATTAAGGTAACTTTATTTGTTTTGTTCCATGCTGTCTGTAGAGAACTGAAAAGTAAGTCTGTATTTAGAATAATTTGTATCTAGTAGCATATTGGCATTTCTCTTTGTTTATGTAGAAAGAGAGAAAATAGTTTTTGCTCACAAAGTGTCTACTCAGAATTTGGTTAATGCTTTTGAGCCTGAAGGGAACTTTTATGGCTGAATTAGAACCAGTGGAAGGGCACAGCATAGTGGAAGCGCTGACTTAGAAATAATTATATCAGTGAATTTTGTAATGTATTTGTGACCAAAGTGAGTATGCAAGTTGCTAATTGACACATTTGATGCTTAGTGTGTTTGTTTTCTTTCCCCTAGTTTCTTTGCTTGAAGAATATAAGGACTTTTCTTTCGGCATGCTGTGAAGTATTTGGGATGAAGAAAAGTGAACTTTTTGAAGCATTCGATTTGTTTGATGTGAGAGATTTTGGAAAGGTAAGGAACCTTTTAATTATATCTTGAGTAACACTGTTCTTCTGCTTGCATATAGAAGACTTTCATGGTAGATGTGGTGTAGAAGTTGTGACTAATGGATGAGCATTCATTAGTAAAAAAACAGTGGGGAAGACTTAAGAAAGCAGAAGAATTAGATTTACATTGGAGGGGCTACCAGAGAAAAATCCCTGGTAGGAAAGCTCTGAAGGTGTGAAAAGCATAGATAAATTAAAAAAACGGATTGAAAGATGCTGAGTTAAAGGTAAATTAAATGTGTGAAGATGGCAAACTGTGGGCGAGTACTGTCTGGTGAAATCACTTTTGACATAAATAGTGTGGAATCAGAAACCCTGGGCCTATACATTGTAAGACCACAGGGCACAGAGCATGTTTCTTTAGTCTCAAGTGCTCGAAATTCACCCATGTATCTGCCCTTGTAAATTTTTTTTTCACAATTAGTTTTAAAATCTGCTGTTTTTTCTAGCCTGCTGTAAAGCTCAGACAAAGCTATGGTGGGTTAATGTGACTATTCTAATTTACACAGCCTGAAGTATATTCTGTAAGCATATGATTAGTTCTTCTATATGTAAAAGCTTTTTCCAGTCTATTGTTCACAACCTCCTACGCATCTGTTTGATCTGTCATTGCCAGCATATGTTCAGTTCAACTTCGGTTTCTGCTTTTGAGTCATAGGGTTATCACTACCCTAATTTCACAGGAAAGGGTCTAAAAATTACCTGAAGTAGCACCAAAAATAGTTATTTATTCAAATTCAGTATATTTCAACCATCATTCCTTTTTTTAAAGAGGTCATACTTTTACTAACTAATTTTTATGCACTGCTCTTTTTATAAGTAGACATAGAGGTAAAGATGATGTAAGAGTGCAAGTATGAATCAGGGCTGCAATATGACTGAGTGTTTGAAATGGTTCAGTGATTACTGTTAACCAAAATATCTAATTATTTTTCTGAATCTTTTGTCTGGTTTTAGGTCCTTTTGAGTATAAAATGAGATAAACCTGGTAATTCCACTTGTTCTTTAGTTATGCTGAATATCTTTCGTCCTCATAAATCGTATTTCAGACAAAGCTTTTGTTAAAATGTACTCTTTTTTACAAATTTAGTGTATTGCTTATTAAAAATGAGATTTGTTTTTATTTTGATTGTGCAAGTAGCAGAGGACTTAAAATTGTTGGTTTTGATTTTTTTCTGTGCGTTAGCAATGTCTTATTTAAGGTATTTAATAAGTCAAGTATCTTAATGCTTGCTTCAAATATTTGATACCTATGCCTAATGCACAGAAATTTTTTACTATTGTATGTTCTAATTAATTGCTGAGAGTTTCAAATTTCATGCCACATAAACATAACCAACCTGTTTTTTTAATATAGTCTAGTTTTGAAGAAGTATTTTGCAGTGCAAATTATTATTGCTGCATTATTGAATACCCAGTACACAAGTTCTGAATTGAGGGGCTGAATTTAACTCAACAAATATGTTTCTGGCACTCTTTAATTGTCATTTTAACAGAATTTATTTTAGAATACAATTTTATGTAAGTAGAATAATTGGTAAAAAAAATACTGTCTTCCACCCACAATATTTATTATTTTATTTCTCTTCCCAAAGTAAAATTGGATGCAGAGACATGGATTTTTTTACTGTGTTTGTTGCCACAATATAGCTCAAATAGACTTATTATTCCTGGTACTGGTATTTCAGTTTTAGCGATGGTGGTAGTGCTTACAAGCAATGGTTTCTAGTCTCGGCCTCTTCAGTGGCCTTTGTTACCTTTCTTGGAAAGCTACCGGGTAAAAATGCAGTGACAAATTTGTAAGACACTGGTGTGCGGGATTCTTTAATGAGGCTAACTGTGTGCGTGGTGACAGCTGCTTGTGCAGAGGTAGAGGTGCTAAACTGAACAAGCCTCTGCAATCCTTGCAATAGCTGTGTTGGGCACACTTCTAGGTGCATAAGGCTCTGCTGTTTAGCAGTTTCCGCTGCGTGCCTGTGTGGAAGCTTGCCACACACAATATGCTGTATTTAGATAGGCTGATATGTATATTTTACTAGCCTCTGCAAATGAGCGTGTAGTCAGCTTCCTAAAGCAGTTGGTGAACTTCAGGCCATTAAGAACGTGGAGGGGAAAATTACAACTGCATTAAAATGTATAGCTAGCCTTATGCTGATTTTTTTCTATAGTTTTAAGTGTCACATTTGTACAGTTAGCTGAGAATATTTGTGAAGTGGCATGGGATTTCAACTGCGTATGTGATAATATACCTACTGTTTTGGAAATTCTGATGGCTAGTAGCAGTGGTGAGAATACGAAAGCTTATCTTTTTCAAGTTGTTCTTTGTTTCTCAACTTTCCCATTCATTATTTTTTTCCTATGATAACAACCCCAATGTAGTCCTAAATCTCCAGCCTTCTTGAATTGAAGTGGTATATATGCAAAAGGCCAAAAAGAAGACAGTGTCGCAGATTTGTCCTGCTACTGCAACCAAGTCATTCTGCCGTTTCTAAAAGAATTCTTTGAACTGCTCTCCCTAAATGTGTACAAAATATGAATTATCTTAAAATGATTACAAGCACAAACAAAAAGGGTAATATGGTTTAGAAACAGTCTGTTTTCCAGACTGTTGACCAAATAGGTGATGGAATGAGTGTGTGCAATATCTACAGCCTCTAACACATTTGAATGTACTGGAAGCTGTCTTGAGATGTCAGAAGTTGGCAAGTACTTAGTGGTGAGATGTAAATAAACTGTAGCTGAGGTGACTGCGTAAGCCTTATATATATGGTAATTTTAAATGCTTCAATTGAATTTATAAAAAAATGATTATTGAATTTGTTGTCTTATGATTCAGTATTCTGCTTAATATGACAGATTTCAATGACTATTTAAGCATGCTAGTGGAGGGAACAGGAGAAATGGGTCAGCTGTAAATGAACAATGTGCCTTCAAGGAAATAAGATTGAAGTGAAAAATCAGATGAGAGACTGGTGATGGAAACTGTCATTTTTTAAAAATATTCTGATGTTTTTCAACTTTTTAAAGAAAATGGCAGCAAAAGCCTGTGCATGGTAGAAGCAGCAGCTATATACTGCTTATATAGTCATAAGACTTTTAACAGCCTTGTGCAATACTGGTTACAAAATGTTTGATGTAATGGTGAAACTTGCATTTAATAGCTAGGGGTAAATGAGCTGTTTTCAGATGCTTTGACATAACGTATGAAAATTTGACTTGAACTTTGTGCACCACTTTGCACAAAGAGACTCTTTAATCTCGCGGTGATTACAGAAAAAGAAGAGTGTATGTGGTGTGGATGGAAATCAGAGGTGAAGCTGAAGTAGCAACATATAGATAGTTGGAGAATAGGTAAAGAAACAGGGAAGTGGGTAACCCCATCAGTATGTTTTTAATGCATACATTCTGTATGGATATTGATATCAGCTGTTACAAGATGATGATTTTCTTCTGTTTTAAGTATAATAGCACAGATTTTCTTATTTTTAGACTGACTATGCTTGAAAGAGGGGCTACATTACACAGAAATAGGAAAGTTTTAAAATCATGCTTTCTAAAAATACATAAAACTTGTTTTTCCTTGAGTTCTACAGTGTTCACCCATTCCCACTCTCTCACCTTTCTATCAGTACATTTCATTGTTGCTGCATTAAGTTCCTGACAGAGCATGAAATGCCCTCCCACGCACACGGGGTGCCAGACAGTGTTTTCATTACAAATTCCATGCTGGAGAGTCATTTTTCACTAGTGCAGGGTTGTCAGGTTCTTCCTTTCTACCTGCGTGCCAGAATCAACAAATAATGTTGATACTTGTTCTTTCAGCTCTGTGAGCCTTGCATGCTGCTCAAACAGCAGTCTTTGCTGTTCGGTATGCCATAACAAATTGTTGCTATCCCTATTCTCTGAAGGAAGTTTTCAACTAATGTGTTGCAGAAATGGGAATCTGAGGATTAGTTCTAGCGCCCGTTAATGTCAATAGACGCTCCCTGGCCTTGGAGAGCTGTGTTTGAGGTCCTGTGGGGGAAAATGGTGTCCAGAATATTGGCAGAAAAAGAACTTTGTGTACTCTGCTTTTAAATATTCTAAGCAATATATAACTGAGCACGGAGTGTTTTTTGTGATATAACTGATCTAATATGAACATAGCCATAGACCCCCCCCCAGTAGGGGTCCTGCAATAGATGTCTAGAAATAACATGCAATATTAAATCATGATTTTTAAAAAGCAAACAAGGGGATCAAATATCAACTGCTACCAATCAAACAAGTATCTAATTGTTTAAAAGCATATAACAATGTCTAGTGTGGCTAACTCTCCAGTGACACTTAAAAGGCTGGTTTATGTGAAAGCAAGCAACTGTTGTGAAAATACTCTGTGCATATACTAAGGTCATGTAGTTTGTGATTGTTTTAGTCACTATCTTAGCGCAAAGGAAATCTGGGCTATGATGCAGCAGAAAGTCATACTGAAGTTGAGGATCCTGGTGTATTAGTATTCCCTCAGGTTTAACAGATTCCAGGAAGATCAGGCAGTTGTGCATGAGATACACATACCAAAATCAACACAACAAAGAGCAACAATTATGATAAAAAGTTAAATACCTTCCCAGGAAGAGAGAGGAGGAGAAATGTTTAGGAAATCTTCAACAAAACTGAAGCATTTGAGATTAACCTCAGTTGTTTCATGTTTTATTTGATGAATTTAATGAGTGAGGTAATAGACCAAAATATGAGCACTTTCACTAACAGAGTGATATTAAAACTGCAGAACATTGGGTAACATGCCAAGACATTATGGTATATGTTTTGTAAAGATATAAAAATGGAGAAAGAGAAATGAACTGGTAAAAACAAGGCAGTCATTAAAAACAGAGCTCTGTACCTTCGTTCTCTGAGCTCTTCCAGTGGTAAAATAAAAAAAAAAGCTTAGCGGTTTGCTCAAGAAACTGGCTGTACAATTGTTTTTACGAGTAGCATTTTAATGTTTTCAGATGTTTCAGTGAGATGGCCTGGTTTGGGATGAATGACACTTGAACTCCTTCAAGGTGTACTTGTGAATGTGGGAGAATGAAGAAACAGAAGATACAGACAGGTTTCATCTTCCTTCTCCATTGGAGATACTTGTCCATTTGGACAAAATGAGCAAGAAAACACTAGCCTGTTGCAAAACTGCTGAAATGCTCGGCACGTGTGGCAGACCTTATTTGTTAGATATCATTTCTGTTTGCATAGAGTTACATAAAGGTCAAGCACTCAGCCTCTCTAAAAGCCTCCCTTAAATCATAACAAAAAATGACTTCCAGCCCCAAAGAACATAAAAGTTTTGGGCAAAGTGATGGGGTGGGTGAACGAGTGGGATGAATAATGGTATAGCTCATCAACCACCTTTTTTGAAAAGTCCTTGAAAATTTATAGAAGTAGATTGCCATGGTGTGACAGTGGAAACCATTACAAACACCAGATAAATTTAGTGCACTTACCTGTAATAATTTGTTGCAGTGATCATCACCACAGAGTCTGTACAAATTGCTAGGCATATAACTTCAGTGAATCTAAACCATTAGTGTGAGTTTATAGCTCCTACATGAGCTCATATATTTAGGCCTGAATATTTCAGGATTATGGTCTTGTATGTTCTTGTGACAGAATAGTAGTGGACTGTCACCTCGCTGGTCTTTCCAAATGAGTCTTCATGAATTTCTTAAAGGTTTGGCATAACTTTTTCAAGTTATAATGTTTGCTTCCAGTTGGTGAAAACGGTAATGATAATCTTCGTTTCTGACCACATCACAAAGTGTTGAACATACTGCAGATATTTGATCATTAATGAAAAATTGTTATCCAAGGAGTGCTTGGGATGTTTTGGAAGTATCAGAAGACTGAGTCCTTATATCATATAGGCTTCTGTTCAGTTTTTCAGCAAATGTGACCAGGTTTGGAAAGTCAAGGTTAATGAGAAACTGCTAATANATCTCCCTGCTCCTGCTGGCCACACTATTCCTGATACAGGCCAGGATGCCAAATAAAACTGAGCACATTTCTCTGTTGTTAAGATGATTTTGTCCAAATGTTAGGTGTACGTGATTCACGTATCCTGGAGACACTGAACTCAGCGTTGAATTCTGGTAGCATGCATTTCTCTTTTTAGGTGAAAGAAGTTTTGGAGGAAGAGGACAGTTGGAGCTTGCATAGGTTTAACAGGGTTTAAGGCTTATGTTTTCTCACACATTTGTTTAAAGAAATGTTTTTAAACCTTATTTTTAAACAGGGAATTAATTCCCTGCAGTATTTGCAATACAAGCATTTCAGTAACCAAAAGTTGATGGTGAAACTGACAACTAAACCCAAAACTTTCTGAATTCATAAATATTAGTCAAAGTAACACAAATATAAACTATAAATAAAAACAGAAGGCAATAAATGAGTGACTTGCAGATGAAGTCCATATGAACTTTGAAGAGTTTTGTATCTTTTTTCTGTGATAGTGAAATTGTTCACCCTCCAAGAAGAATAGGAAACGTGGTGGTTTTTTTTTTTTTTGTGTTTTTTTTCCCCTCCCTCTTTTCCAAATCTTGGAGGCTTCCAAAGAGGAAAAGCACGACAGCTTTCTGTTGGTGCAGTGGATAGATAGAAGACGGGGGGGAAAAGGAGAAGTTGAAGTACAATTTGTATAAGCTGCTCCATGGTCTCTCATACTTGCAGTATAATTAATTTCTAAGAGAATCCCTCTCCCACTTTGACCTGGATTCTTCTGCTTGCTGCCTGTGTTCTCTGCTTGTTCTTCTCTCTACTCTGGGATTTTGAGATTCAAATGACACAGGCATAAAATTATAATGTCTCTAGAAACAAATATTATAGGGCTATTGCAGTTACCTGGGCCTGTTGATCATTCTTCTGTTTCCAGTTACCACATGAAATGGGCTTGACATCAGCCTAAAAAGCCTGTTGTAAATTGTGTTTGAATTTCGCATCTTGATGAGATGCAAGATTGGTTTTTCCACTGGACTTAGAAAGGCTTGGTTTGTGATTTTTGGACCAATGCATTTCTATTTTTGTCATCAATGGTGCAACTTCAAGTCAGAGATTGAAGTAGGGCGCAGTTGTAGAGCTAAAGGATTTACAATTTTTACTCACTTAATGATCTTCTGCCTCTTTTGAGCTGGGGGGACGTTTGCTTTCTGTTGATATTCCTCATGTCTGCTTATAGGTATTAGATTCTGAGTAAAAAATATCACCACTGTGTAATGAAGGAGATGTCCTGGTGGGTTGTTGGGTTGTTTTTTTTTTTTTTCTTCCTTCTTCTTTTTCCCTCCTTCTGTTTTGTTCCTGTTCATTCCACTTATGTTTTGGAAGTGATGAACGGAAGAAAGAGAACTTGATGTCACTGCATGGTCTCAGCTCTGGGGAAGACCATCCATTGCACATCAGCCTTTTATTTCCCTAGCTAGGAATTGGGTAAACCCAGTATAGTCGTTTGTTCTGGTTTCCTAGCTAATTTCCCACAGCCTAGGTGGGGAAGACTTGATCCAATCCACAGAGCTATGAGCTTTAATGCTTGTAGCAAAGTTACATTAACATCTGTGGCAACAATTAATGTTTTACCATTAACATTTATTGCTATCCAAACTACTTCATGGCAGTCTCAGACTGAACTTTGCATTGAGTTCAGGGCTTGTTTTATGAGAGTGGATGTTTTTAAGGTGCTCTCCATTTCAGATCTAAAACTGTGTTCTTCATTTATATACTAATTTTCTGTAATGGTACATTCTGACATGATTGACTGCACATCCTTTTTTAGATCACGAGAAAAGCCTTGTGCCAGTGCAAGTCATGTTCAGGCTTTGCTTTGTCTCCTCTTTGTGTAGAATTTATATCCGTATTTCTAGGGAGAGAACTTCATGAATGGTTTGCACTACACTTTGTGTATGCTTGTAGCAGTCATACTCAAATCTAATGTTTCATTAAGCCATGTGGACTCAAGTATAGTCTTTTTGTAGGGTTGGGTGTGTTGTTTTGAACACTTGGCTACTCTTCTATCTGAAGAAGTAAGCCACTATTACTATTAAATGATGGTAAAAGATGAAGTGACAGAGCAGCTTTGGTTATCGTATTTACATATATGCACAGTCCGTGTGCTTGTCTCCTGTATTGAAATAGTACAATATCTCCAGATTTTTAGGTAATAGGCAACAGCAGGCTGTATAAGGTACTTTAGTGTTGATGCACTTCAGTATGCTTAATTAGCACGCAAAAAGTGGTCTGCCATTCTTGTTGAAAAATACATATGCCACCACATTCCGTTGGTTTTAAGGAATGTATCTTCATGATTTGTTTGTTTATGCTGTTTACTGTAAAAGTATTCATTCAACTCTTTAATATGTGGCTTATCACTGCTTATGTTTGTTGGGCCTTTATGCTCTCTCCTGATTTTATTTGTCTCTACCTCTTTTTCTTCTGCTATGTATTTTCTAGCTTTGGATCTATCTGAATCCACCCATTTGACATATTTCAATTCTACTTGTCTACTTGAGATTTTAATGAAGGCTACAGAAAGAATCTGAGATCTTTGATATTTTTTTTTCTTTTAAATCTGTCTCAAAATAAGCCATATGAGGTTATGTTCAAGATACAGTAGGATGCTTATTCAAAAGTAATACTAGACTGGGCACCCTGTTTAAAATAGGAAATGATTTTGTGTAGGATCTACATAAGAAAGCATTCAGTTTCTTACTGATACATCCTTGAAGAGTTTTGATTACAACAAGCTTAATTACTATGATACTGGTAAACTGTGTTCTTCCTATTGTGCAGTGTCATTCCTCTGTGACTGGCCTTTTGTCTGAGCAAGAGATTGGCACAAGTAACACTATGAATTACCTAGAATACATTTTTTCACTATTATCTGTTTTTCTTACTGTTTCCTGCAGCTCACTTTGAATCTTAGCTGACTGCGTCTTGATAAAAAAATCAAAGATTAGGAGGCAAAGAAGCAGAAACAAATAAACAAAAAGGATATTAAGAAGTGAACAACTTGAAATAGTTACCAGTCCCTATGTTGCTTGCCAAATATTTTTTGTTGTATGCATTAATGATGACAACAGCAATTCAACTAACTTCATACATTATCTATGCATAGTTTTAAAATAATAAAGTTGTTGACTTTCTTTGCTCCATTCCAATATAAAAAAATTAGAGAAAGTGTAATTGGTGTTTTCTTCCTATCTTTTCCTTGGAATGATTTGAAATAGCTAAACTTCTCTTTTACTGAAAGATGTCTTCTAGATATATATATATATCTATCTCATGAGTTTAAAACATTATTGAAGGGTGTCTGTGCTTAATCTCCACCAGAGAAATTTGGGCCACTCTTGAACTCTACCTGAGAGGCACAAATTGCAAGCTAGGGAGATGGTGGCTTAAACCATCTGTTATGCAGTGTTGGGATTTCCTGTGAAGAGTTAGTCAAGCAAGTGTAAGCATTCTGCAAGACTGGCTGCTAATGACATCATGGGGCCAAACCTGGGAGATGTTAGTATGCTGGTGGAAATCCAGACCATGATTTTTCTGCTCAGTCTGTAGAGTCCCGCTCTTCGTGCAGGCAAGTGGGAGACCACCTGCCAGCTGTGTACTGTTGGTAGTTCTCCTAAGTAAAGCAGAAGTGTGCTCGAGTGAAAAGTCCCAGATAATAACGTATTTTCAAAGACAGTAGTTGCTGCTTGTTTCTTTGTAAGTATTAAAAATTCAGGGTTTGTTTAGCCTGAAGAATGCTCTGGTAGTTAGGTTGGTTGTAATTTCATTCACTGCTTTTTCTGTCCAATTTCAATAGAAAGTGAAACCTTCAGTGAATGGTTTGCAGCAGCAAACAACGTTTGAGTATTTCATAAAAGGAAATGGGTATAAGTTAGTGAGAAAAGTTTACAAAATGTGTTAGAGGACTTTTACTTAACATGTTGGTTACAGGGTGTGTTTGGTGACAGACAGGTGTTTGCTAATGAAGAATTGTGTTCTGTTTTTCATTCTGACACAGTAGTTGTGTTATAAATAAATGTCAGATGCACAGCTATTGCATGCCTTTGAAAAGGATGGATACTTGAAATAGGTTGGTAATGGAAAAATAAGTCAGAAGAGTGTATTCCAACATAGTTATAAGTCTGAAAAGCTTGTATAGTTTGTAGGTGATTGAGATCATAAAGACTATCTTGCTGGGAAAATTAATGCATCTTTCTCTGCAAACACGAAGTGTATTTAGGGAGATGGATTTTTCTTTTGGTCAAAACATGTGATAGCAGAAATGCTGGATCTTAGGTTTTGGATCTTAAATGTTTTTAACTGTGAAGCATGACATGAGATTTATTTGGAGAAGTTCTATTAAACAGATAGTTTGCATTTTCATGGCTTTCTTTATGAGATTTCGAAGGTGAAACATGGGTTGTTGAAAACTGAGGATTCATTTCCAAAATAACCATTCAATAAATAAAACATTCAGTATAAAATTTTATGATGAATGTATTAGCTGATAAACTTGGGAACCTGTTTAAAACCAGTTGTAAATAATGACAGTTGCTAAGTAGAAAGTAACATTGCAGAAGAAATTAAAAGTATTGTCAAATAAAATGGTTAACAAAAGTAAAATTAAATGACACGCTTCAGCTACTGCTAACCTCTACAAGTAAATCAGTTCTTAAATTTCATCCAGTCACAGTTTAAAACTGTAATATGCCAGCGTAGTTCTCAAGACCTGCATGTAAAGAGCCTTTGGTATGAAGTAGCAACATAGGTACACTGCACAATGCAGTGTGATGCTGAGGAAGCTGACAAAAGTCTATTATTTGAATTTTTGGAAGGTGCTATTCCAAGCATATTTTACATGCAAATTTTAACCTTAATAAAATTCCCAAATTAAAGAGAGTTGCGTATAGGTCTGAATATATCTTTATTTGAAAACCATTTTGTTCTGTGAAAATGCAAGGGACACTTGGCAGAATTACTTAAGAAAACCAGTTGAGGGCTAGTTCTCATAAATATATTTCATGCCCCCAAAAATCAATCAGCTGAAAGGTTTAAAGTGTTTCTAAAGTAGAACTGATTTGAGCAAAAATACATCAGTGACATTGTGCAAGCACATGAGGTGTGTTTCCTGCAGTGGCTAGTTGATACTAGCTGAGTAATTCAGTGCACTACATAATCCAGTTTTTACCAAAATATTTAAATGACTTGAGGGAGGATTTACTGCTTGTGCCCTTGGCAGGATAGTAGAGCAAAAAATTGAATGTAGGTCACTGGTGGGGTGGGGAGTTTTCCACAATTTCCCATTCAGCCTTCACTGGGGTAAGCTGTTGTCCGAAACTCAGTGTGGTCTAAAGTGTCAAGCAAAGATGCTGTTGATTTCACTGTGACTCAGTAGTACATTATGTAGCTTTTTCCTCCCCCAGTGCTAGGTAAAAAGAAAATAATCTTCCTGAGTGGTATGAGGCATAGCAGTAGCTGTATGCCCTCTGACTGATGTGCCTGAACATACCTTGGGAGTTGCTTCTGGGTTTGGGGAGATGACTAGGAGGTGACATTGCCCAGCACCTCACAGAACGTGACCCATGAAGATTTGCACAGTAACATGGCATTAGGAAAGGAAACAATGCCAAGCTTGTGGCAGCCGCTGTCCAAACAGTTGGCTCTACTTGTTGTCTAAATATTATCACTATCAAAGTCCTGATAAGAGGCTGTAGTTTGCATGTGGTGTAATGATCCCATACAATGTATTCTTGCCTTCAAAAGCTGTCCCTTCAAAAGCAGTGGAACAAGGAGTGAGACCAAATTTCTTAATATTTTCTTTTACTTGCAAGTTTTCTCTTAAATGCTTTCCTTGCTTGGATAGGTAATGAATAGGAAATTTCATAGCTGTTTGAAACAAATAGCCAGCCAGGAATAGCTGTGCATGTTTCTCTTGAGATCACTTTCTTTTGCATTTAAGATATTTACTTGGCTGTTGTGATTTCTTAAGATTTTATCGTATCTCTTGGTCACCACCGGTTTATTTGAAAATCACACTATATATACATCTTTTGATATTTAAGCATTTGTGTATATGGTAGCCTCTCTTACAACTTATTCTGGTATACTAAATATCGTTGAGTGACATAGTTCTGGGTTTATTTTGAGACTGAGTTTTAATGTGTTTTGATTTGGGGAGGGGGAGGACCTCCCTTAGAGTTTTTCAGCTAGCTAAAAAGCAAGGTTAGACAACCTGAGTACCGTATGTAGTGGATGGACACAGACTGTCTGTGTGATTTGTGGGAAACGATCTGGGTGTTGGAAACAAGCGTTGTTATGAGTCTTGAAGTATTAGCTCGGTGAAGTTAATGAAAGTACTTAAACCACCTGATGAGAAATGTCGTCATACCATTTTCAAAGTGCTGAGGTCTACATTTTTGTATATGCTAAGTTGGAGGCTGGATGTAGACTGGATATGAAGTGGTTTTTCAGTTGCATATTTTGTGGCAGAAAATGTTTTTTAAAAGCATGATTGTACCTTAATTAGAAAACAAACAGGTTTTTCCTGGCCAAATTAGTACAAGGTTTCTTTAAATTAGGATAAATATTTTTTATTTATATTAATATTATTAACACACTTTAGCATGTGGTTTGTGATTGAAAAAGTGGATTCTAGACCAGGCACCTGATTTTAAATAAATAAAAATCCCAGTATTGTCTCACTTTCTACAGACGCTTTCCTTACAAAATTAAATGAAATGGATTATGAATTCATTTTTTTCCAGAACATAGGAAAGGCAAAGTAATTTTCCTATACCTAGCAAGCATTAGATAACGTCATCCAAAACTTAGTGAAAGAGCTCAAATACTAGGAACATGCATTTTTGATTTTGAACTTTTACAGCGTAATTCACATTTACATTTTGTTTTTTCGATAGAGATTTGCCACCCACGGGTGGGTGGCATAAATTTGGAATCTGTAGGAACCACAACCAGACTAATTTTAAATCTTGCCTTTGTATGTATTTTTAATTAGATTAACCATTGGTTCAGCAGTGCTAAGCATGCTGATGCTGCATGCAGAGTTAAATGGGAGTGCATGAGAACATTTCTATTCAAATTGTAGAGCTTTTAGATATTTCCTTATGTCCGTTTCCCTTGTGGAAGTGAGTAGTCCACCTGTGCCTTGAATAGTCCTCTACACTCTAGGAAAAGGTGCTACTTACAAACTTAACGTTAACAAAGCAATAATCATACCAAGTAGCAGCACATCTCCGCCATGGTACACGTTCAGAAGTATGGGACATGTATGGGATAAAATGTACAATGTTTTCATGCTTTCCCGTTTATAGCTTTGCTGGGATTTCTTAAAATTAGTTGGTTTTGAAATTATACAGATGATATTTTATTGGTCCATACTAAAGTGAAAAGGAAGAGAGATGAGGGATGAGATACAGGAAGGTGGTGAACTGGAAGAGCAGAGGCAGCAGGCTGCCCTGACCACTCGCTGCAGGCTCTGGACCACAGAGCTGCCAGTTTCCTTCCTCCACTCTTGGCTTTAGGTGCTGGCCTGTGTTCTCCCTTGCTTCTAGCCTTACACCTAAAGAACATAATTTGTATGATCATTTCTACTTAATTATGCTCTCATCACATAATGTTTAAACTCCTTTTCCCTGGTTACTTACTGTTTGCTCTTATCATTGCCTTGCCTCCTTTGCCACCTTCATCCTTTGCCTCTGTCATCACTTTGCTCTGCAGTCCGGTGTATGTCCCCCTCCCTATAGTGCTTCTTGGGCCACTTCCATTTCCACATTTCAGGTTTGTTTCTGCAGTTTTGTTTTGTCTCTTGGTTTGTGCCAGGAGACCAGTCCTGTTATTCCTGTGCTTGTTTAAATACATCTTCAGATTTTTCTGCCTACTGGATAAGTACTCACTAATTGCAGGAGGAGAACTATAGCTCTATCGGAAATCCTGCAATTCAGCTGCTTTTCCTCTTATACATTTGTTAGAACTTGAATATCAGGGTGTCTTCTCTCATTTTGGTCATATAAAGAAGAAATTTTCCAGTGTGGTTTTGTTTGCTTCCTCTTGCATCTGATGCAGAGCGTATTTTTGTATGTTGAATAACACAGTGAGACCAGTTTTTGGTGTTGTCTGGCACCAGCAAATCTCTGGAGAGGAAAAAAAATTCTTAGCACTGATGTTCTGATAAAGTTTTATTTCCTCTGTCTAAAGTGAAAAAAACCCGAAATTCTTGAAATGAAGCTGCAAAGAAGGAACTTTACAATTTTCACACAAACAAATTGTTCAATGAAGTTATTTTAAAATTTTAAAATTTGCAGGCCGTAAAATATGTTTTCATTACTTTGGAATGACTCAAAAGGACGTTTTAACTCTGAGCTGTAGATTTTTTAGAACCATGTTTGCCTCTCTCAATTTTTAAAAAAGTTGACATTAAAAAACAGTTTGGTAGGCAGTACCAGTGTTTAGGAGAGATCATTTATGTACTGGTGTCTGTAACTAAAATATTGATCAATGCATGCATATATGAACTGCTGTGATGTCTAGGAGGTCAGAAATTTGGACTTATATCAGATTTACTTTTCCCCAAGTTTCTGAGTTCATTTATGAAATTCCAAGATGCAGTAACTAATTCCTCATTTAAACTGAATTAGAGAACATTGAATCTGAGTGGAGGGTTTAGCCTTCTATTTCTAATCAAATCAGTACTCACAAATGTGACTATGAAAACTACTACTGGTATTTGAATACAGAAAACAAGGTTTGTGTCCTAGAAAATAAGGCAATAAAAAGTACCTGAGTGATGGCACTTTTTAGAAGTCTGGATTATGAATTCCAGAAGCTGATCAAGATCTTTCCAGGGAAAATGCCACATAGAAATAGGAAGAGAGTCTTCTGCCAATGCACAGGCTGAATGGAGAGCGCAGTGCAAGGCAGGGAGGTGTAGCCCTACAGTGCGTCCGTGCTTTTATGGTGCATTTCTGCTTGTGTGTGTGTTTGCAGAAGCAGAGACTTCCCGTAGTGCTGGCAGTCTGAGTTGTCTGAGGCATATAAAGGAAAAAAAGGCATATAAAGGGAGGGGGGGCAGGGGGGGGAATCTGAGACATTGTTAATGATTTACCAACTTTTCTGAGTATAAAACTTTGGTGTGAAGTCAGGCTGCAAGGCCATTGTTGGTGACTTGAGTTACTTACATTGTCCCTTTGCATGGAGAATGCCACAGCTTGGCTGTTCAGACCCTCAAGTTATGATGGAAAGAAGATCCTGGCTTTTTTCACTTGAGCTGCTGATGTGAATGCATTCTGCTGCGGCAGGTCCCTCCAGCAAAGCCTGCCGTTCCCTGTGCCGCTCTTAATGCTGTTTTGTCCACTAGCAAATGTCTGGGCAGTGCTGGGAGGCAGGAGGTGTACAGGAGGGACTCCTCAAGTTTGTGTGTGTTGCTGTTCAGGGCTAATATGGTTTCAAATCTCTGCATCAGGGGAGACAGATGGAGTGCTTAAGTTAATGATATTTGCTTGTTTGGATGCTAATGCATTGGTTTGTTTTTTTTTAATTTGGGTGCCTGTGCCTAATAACATAGACACAGTTTGGTGCTAAAAGACATGTCTTCAGCTCCCACCGTTGAAGTAAATAGAGTATGTGGAAATAAGTCAACTGGGAATGTAGTCTGGATGTTCCTGGTTATGGCTAAGAGAAAAGATGTGTTTTATTTAGGAGAGTGAATAAGAGTTCGTGAGCATAAGCTTTTTTCTCCTTAGATATATTTTTCTGGGAGGCATGAAAGGTGCTTTATCGCATTACTCTGTTAAGAAAGAAAATCCAAAATGTTAAGTTATTTTCCAAATGGTTTCCCAGAAATGGGAAGTGAAGATGAATCCAGGTGCTGGTTTAGAGGCAGCTGTTTTCACAAGCATTTGAGAGAATGTATTGCTTTTGCCAAGTAAAAATAATACTAAGTCATGAGATTATTTTAAAAACTTTTTCAGTCCCCTAATATAATGAAAAATATACTCATTAAGAGATAGCAGCTTGTAGATGAAGCTACTCAAACTTACCACTGTTAGGTCTTGTTCTGCTATTTGTGTGCACATTGAAAACAATTTGCTCAGACACAGTGAAATTGGTCATTCATGTGGGTAGGTATGGTATGAAAGTAACTCGTGTTTCCTTGCATGTTTACAAGTGCAGAGCTCCAGGTATGCAGGGGAATTCAGCTATAAATTTGTTTCATAATGTTAGGTTAAATGTTAAAAGCAGGGTCAGCATTCTCAAAAACGTGTTGTGACTTGGTACCATTGAAACAAAGCTGCTTGGCTGGTAGAAAAGCATCCGTCTGACAGAGTGCCTCAGACCTTATGATGGCTTTAAACTGATTAGTTCACTTGGCAGACTAAATCCTTAAGGGAAAAATCCCCCTGCTGTGAAGCTCCTCATAGCCAGAGGAGCCTTGAACTAGCAAGGCAGTGATTTCTGCCTTGCTCTTTTGGATTTTAATAAGCTGTAGTAGGCTTCTGAAGAGGGAGGCCACGGGATGCATGTTCCAAGTGTCACAGACAGTGGGAAACGTAAGTACATCAGTAATCAAAAATCCACTGAAAAATTAAACTTGTACTGCAGTAGCCTGGCCTGTTTGTTACATATGTAACACTAAATTTTGGCTGAAAACTAGACCTTCATCTTAATATAAAACAAATAGTTATCATTTGTTGTAATGCAGGCCATAAAAGCTTTTCTCCACAGCCTACAGTACAAGTGATACCAAAAAGTATTGTATAAGAGTGGTTTTAGTGGTTGTGTTATTCTTGAACAGCAGTAATTAAAACTTTTGAAAAGGTAAATCTAACTTCAGAACAGATGCTGATGTCCGTACCTTGTACTGAGCTGATCCACATATCTCACAAAATCTACGTTGTGTGTGCTGTGCATCCTGTAGGTACCTCAGCTACAGCAACAAACTAGCAGCGTTAATATAGCTAACAAAGAAGATTCATACATAGATATTTTTGTTCCTTTTTGCAGCATCTTTTTTGGAAACAATTTACCATTGAGGGAACTGTGACTTTCTGTGTTCTCATTTTATATTTCATTTGCTTTTCAGGTTTAGTTTCAGTTTTCTTATCTTGTTTCCTAGTTTTTGAGGTGAAGTTTTTGTCATTTCAAACCCCTTCAGAAGCTGATAACATTACTTTGCTAGAATGAGATTTCTCCTCTTCCTCCATTGCCTCACCCTCCCTCCTTCAACTTCCTTTCTCACATCTTTCTCCTGTTGACATATCTCATCTTTCCCAAAACTTCTCTCTCTCCAAACCCTTTGACTTCACTGCTGGCCGAAGATTACATTTCACGCATCTGCCTCAGTTAAGCATTACTTTCACTGTTCTTGATGCAGTCTCATCTCTGAAGCTACTGTTTTTGGTATGAGTGCAGCAAGGGAATTTCTGTGCAGTTGGAAATATCTGTGAGCAGTAAAATTAATGCTTGCCAAGTAAAAAGGGAAATATATCGAGGGACAAAATTTTAAGAAACATTACAGTTAGCATGGGATAAAACTACAAGCACTAATGCTTAACAGCTTCTTTGAAATTTTGGCATTGAAGCTGTTCCAGTCACTTTATTTAGCATTCATCAACTTGCGTACATTTTAACTGATCTCTGTTTTAGATTTCAAGTTTGATATAAAAAATGGAGAAGGCAGAGGCATAACTCAAGTTAGGTTGCCCCTGGACATGGACTATAACTTGAAAACATTTGCTCCCAACCTGTGCTTATAGTGAAGTTTGTGAATTTTGTTGCTGACCTGAAGGAAGGTTTAGATATTTGAAATTCTCAACCCTGCCCCCCACCCAGGGCAGTTGACCAATGAAAAATTAACTCTGTCCCACAAACATTGCCTTTCAATGAGACAATAAGACCTATAACAAACTACTAGAATAGTATTGGTATCATCTAAGGTTTATCTTTCATATTGTTAGATAAAACCGGAGTGCTTATACAAGGTGAGTTGATTGCAATATGTTTTTTCCCATTTTTATCTCCCCAAAATGACTTTGTGCATTGACTGCAAAAGCTGCGGGAGCCTGATGTTCATAAAGCATAGCCTCTTCTGTAGCTTATTCTTGTGTAGGACAAAGAATAGTTTTCAGCATTACTCTGGTGCGTTATCTAGGTGCATTTGATCACCTGCAGTTGATCTTAGGTTCGTTCACTATTAGGCCTCTGCTAAGATTGTAGTGGGACTAAATAACACTCGGAATATTGTGTTTGGTTTGGACACACTGTATTGGACCGAAATACCCAACTCAATTCATATGAAGAATTTCACTGAACTCTTATGTGCTACTGGTATTTTTGTCATGAATAATTAGGACTGAAGTTGGCCTTAGATTAAATTTTATAACCTGTTACCAATCTGGGATGTGTTCAGTCCTGTGCCATTTCACAAATGCTTTTAAGCACAATTCCACACAAAATATTTGGAAATGCCTATAAACCCTATAGGGTGAAAGAGAGGTATGTACTTTAAGAGGCAATATTAATGTTAGACATTACTGCCTCTCTTTTGCTCTGCTCCCTTTGTCATGCCAGCGTACCTGTTGGTGTGGCTGAGCTGGGAAATACACAGAGGAGCTTATCTGCCCTTTAGAATAACATTTTAAGAAATTAGTCCCTCCCACTCTCTCTGCGTATCAATTCTCTGATGTAATTTATGACATGACCATGCTAACAATTGGGTTAGCACAGCTAAGACAGCAGCAAACTGAAGTGTAGGGCAGAAACAAGTGGATGAAGAGCACAAGGCAGAGGACAGAAATTTCTGAAGTCAATAGTGCTGGTGAAATCCTGAGAGACATTTTAATATTAAATATAACTAAATGGCTAGTGATAGGTATCTGTGGTTTGCTCTTTTTTATCTACATCTAAAATACATAGTATGATCCCTATCATGTACTTGAAGAACTAAAAATCTTTTAAATCTCCACACAAATGAAAACTGAAGAACAAGTCCCTATCTAAAGGACGTCTCATTTGAGCCACTTAACATTGTTAGATATATTGTAAAGCAATTTGATTTCTCTTGCAGTTTAGGTCTCATGCTGCAGTTCTTAAATTAGTATCAGACATGTTGGCTGCTGTGCATCTTAAGATATTGATACAACAGAAGAATAAAGCATTCTTCAAAGTAGTATTTAAACGTTTTTTTTTCTGTAAGAGAAATAGGGTACCTGAAGCCCCACGGTTGTATTGGCGCATCCATGAATAATGTGCCCCTGCCCCCCAAAATGACAGGAAGAGTTAAGCAAATACTGTTTTCCTTAACTAGAGATGGCATCATGTCACAGAGTGTAGAGTGCCTAAGAAGTACCTGTATTTTATATCTGGTGGGGGGGAAGGACTTGGGACGGGGTGGACCAGGGACATAGAGTTGTTATGAGATCTGGTTCTGGTTCTTTGTTTTTTAATAATATGGGCATAACACCTAATATGATGTTATGCCTGGTACAGAGGTGAAGCGTTTTTGATCTTCTGCAATTATTCTCATGTTCAAATACTTTTGTATTTGCTTTGCTTGTATTCAAATACTTCTGTGTTTTACAATGTTAATAGGTGGCTTGCTTGGGAAAAAATACTGACCTAAATAGATGCATGTTTTAGATAAAAATGAAAGTTCAAAAAAGAAGTAATTTTAAATGAACTACCCTTAAGTGTCTTGTTTATCTGTCTTTTCTGTCTTCTAACTGATCTTTTAGATGGTAAGCTGCTGAGGTCTGGCTGGCTTAATTTTGTCATAGGCAGCATAAGGACAGCATCAGTGTTAGTGCAAAGAGGATATGATGTCAGCCAGACACTGACTAGCACAGAAGCTGTATTTTGTAGGTTATTACCATTAAGTTCAAATATATTACAAACATTTAGGGGAAAAAAACAGAAACTAGAGAGAAATTCCACTTTCCTTTGGTTGTGCAGTTCTGCAGTGGCATTTTGGAAGCACAGTACTCTTTCTGAGGGGAAAGATATATACATAGATAATACAACCTGCAAGCTGCTGCATGTTCAAAGGAACAAAGCAAAAGAATAATGAAGCAGTAGCAAATAAAATTAGCAAGTTAGTTTCTCTCATTCATTTTGTAATTTTCAGTATAAGGATCCAGCTCAAGGAGAATTAGATACAAACGTAATGAGAACATAAATCTCACTTTGTATTTTCTTTCTGTACAGTAAGTGTAGTTTTTTTTTTTAATCTAAATGAACAGACTATTAGGGAGAAAATCAAACCACTGCTGTTACAAGTTTCTGTAATAGAAGTCAATAGTATTGCCATTCTCATTGCAGGATGTCTTCCAATTATAATTTTTTTTATCCTGTATCAAAGATGATGATTTCTAAAATAAAAGTGGAAGACAGGAAGAGTAAAAGTGAGTTTGCCATCCTGTGTTCTGTGTATCTTTTTGTAATGTTGAAGGTAAGTGCAATGCTTTCCTTATGGACTGATCCAATCCTTTGTCTCTTCTGGTACAGAAGAGAGATCTCTAGAGCATGAGGCTTGAAGAGAGCCTTGGGCTTTTGTAAGCTACTGTGAAGGAGTTGGAGGGTAATTGCATCAAAGAGAACAGCTCGCTTCCCTTTACACTCCCCACTGTAGCAGGAGAAATTTTTTTCTTGCAGAGAATGACGGGATATACAATGTGTGTTTACCCCTAATAAATATCCTTATCTTCAGTGATTGTGTACTGGAGTAAATTGAGTTCATGGTTCAAGTGTGACATGGTACCATTCAGCAAGCCATGCTCTAGTTGAATTTAGAGTCAATGGTTAAAGTACATTCAGAAAAGGGAGAAGTGTGGCAGTGATTGGTTCACTCAAGACAGGAGGAGAAAGATCTTCCTCTGCTTTTAGTAGAAGAGAGGAAGAATAGCTCCATTGCACAGTCTCCTCTGAGTATCTTTCTTGCTAATATCAAAATTGACAAGTAATCTGTTTAAATATTAAAGTGAAATAATACAGTGGGAGTGAAGAAACCACATGTCACTTGAACGCCAGGCTGCATACCTAAAACAATATTTGAGGTGCAATCAATAACGAATACAAAAGCACTCGTTTCCTTCTAAAACATTTGTATGCTAATTTTAAACATCCAAGGTCAAGAACACCTAAAATCTATACATACTGTACAAACTGCTGGTTCCAGTTTAGAGAATTCGCTTGTTCTTTTAAAGATGTGAAAATAGTCTTTTTGAAGTCTGTTAAAGGGCAGAGGCAAAGGAAATGTAACTTTGACAACCACACAGCTTTGTGATTTATGTCCATTCCTATTTAAAAAAAAAAAAATTCTGTTCAAAGTCTGAACACCTTTGATAATCTCACTGTTAGGTCATTAAGGATTTTACATGCTTACCTTTAGAAAAAAATTGAGATTATATTAAAATGCTCTGTTTAGATCACAGCAGTGCTGGAAGGAAGGTTGTCATTCTTTAAGCAACATCTTAAAAAAACCAACCAAACAAAAAAAAAAAAGAAAACAAGAACACAAACCCAAACCTAACCCCTCTAAAGGCATGGTGAGGGCTGGAAAGTATTCGTAGAACCAAAACCTGCAGACAGGAAGCGGCTGCTAACGCTCCCTCACCCCGGGCTTGCTTTGGCGAGTGTCTTGGCCATTGAATGAAGAGATTAACAGGACTGTGCCGCTTGTGCAATTTGGCCTTTCTCAGTTCCTTATAAGAGCAGAACTGTCTAGGGAAGATGCATGCTCTTGGACTAGCAACTGTAGCAGAACTGTCTAGGGAAGATGCATGCTCTTGGACTAGCAACTGTAGCCTCGTCACTGACCTAAAGTTTGAAAAAAAAGCGATTTTAAGGACAACTTTTGTTTAATGTGCATACATTTGTGTCCATAATTGGATACTCGTTATGAAAGACTTGCTCATTATAGTCCTAATAATATGACGTTGCGTTTTACTAATTCGTGGAGAGCATTCAGTTTTTCTTCTCTCTTTCTCTCTCTCTTTTTTTTTTTTTTTCTTTCTTTTCCCCAGTAATGTTTAGGGGTTGTGAGTGCAGTCCCATGCAGTTAAATCTGCCAGTCCCACTATTCCAGTTCAGGAGTTTGTGTGATCAGAGGTATCGCTCCCTGTAAAAGGGATAAAATGTTAAAAATGTTGAGTGTGCAAAAGGAGTAGAGGAGGGGTTTGGTTAGTGAGGGGTCCAACCTGCCCTTTGCTATTGCTGGAAACTACATTTATGCTTTTGTTTAGCTACTGTCCTAGAGAAAAACACTATAGATACTTTACATCTGTAATGTACACATATGACATCAAGTGCTGCTTGGTATAATTTAGAGATGTGAAAAGAAAACAGCAACAGAACTCTTCAGTTTTGGGTATTTCTAACCTTTTATTTTTACTAAAAGTGGAAAATGTGCCCAGCCTTAAGCTGTCCTTTTGGACATCAAGTAATCTGTCTTCTTATATCTTCCAGAGTGTTTTTTTTAAATTATATTCTTCTATCTCTGGCTCTGCTCGCCTTTCTGGTGCCAAACTGCCCTCTTTCCCACCTCTGCTTCTTACAAGGCTTTGGAGAAAATGTTCATCTTTTATAGTTGTTGATTCCCCAGGGCTTTTGAAGTCCTAGCAGTTTGCATCTGTAGTTAGCTTATCTACAAACAGAAAGAGGCAACACCCAGGAGGTTTTTTGTCATGGCTATGTTTTTTTTTTATTAGTCTGGAGAAAGACTTTCCTGCCACTTTATCTGTGAAGACACTGTGGAGACACCAGAGAAAATGGATACAAGATGAGACTTCCCTAGGGCAATGCCTGTACGGTATCCCCTGCCCAGGAGGGAAAGAGTGGAGGTTTGCATGCCTGGAGCCAGCCAGGCTTACCCCAGCAGCGCAGCAGCACCTCTGAGGTCTCCTCTCGCAGCTGGGAGCTGGGGCTCTGTGTTCAGAGGAAACGCGCATGACTGCCAAAACCAGCTTTTACAGCAGTCAAGTTACCCTTGCTCCCTCTGCATAAAAGCATTTGGCATCTGGTTTCAAACTGTTTTTCAGAGTTGCTGGCAGGCTTCTGTCAGTCACAAAAAACTTGGCTCGGGGTTTTGAATTTCTCTGCCATGGTTCCCTGGGACATTTGGGCTATTTTCCTTACTGCTACTATGCCAGCACTAAGCCTTGATGGGAAAGAAGGATGGAGTAGTCCTCAGGTGTATTTCCTGAGGATGTCGTTTAGTGGAAATGGAAGAATGGATGTGGACAATGAGAGATGCCAGAATCGGGGTAGCTGAAGGTGATGTCAGTGAGAAAACAGGCAGCAATCCCACAGCTGGTGATTACCACTGTGGAAAGTAAATTTAAGACTTCCCTTTGGATTGCAGCTATCAGTGCTCTACACCTAAAGCTTGCATTTCATTATTTGAATGAGATGAAAATCAGTATTCAGCTATATATGAAGCTTTGTGTAATCAAAACCAGACTATTACATTTCTACCTGCTGGAAGTCTGCAGACTGTTGTGTTCCTAAGGAAATGTTGGTGTGGGTGCCAAGGCTGTAAATTCTCTTTCACGTGTTTGTGTCTGTATGACTTCGAAACTTCAGTGTATGCCATAGCAGTATTTAGTAGAGGCATATTTTCATAGCTGGTATTTGAAATTTGCTGTTTGTTTTTAAGGGCCTGTTAGAGTTGCCATTATGTGAAACAAAGGGTTTGCTTTTAGGCCATCTCTCTTCCCCCCCCCTCCCCTTTAATGAGTTTTCATTCATTCTGCCTTTTTTGAAAAGCCCTCATCCTTTCTCCTTCCCTAGAGGCTTGTGGTTTGATTAAAACTAACCTGAACCAACACAGAGTACTAACACTCATGATGCCAGAACAAGGCAGATGGAGAGAAAATGTTCAATTTAACTTATGAACACCCTTTACTTGGAATAATATGCTCATTAGGTCAGCAGCTGTGTAATCACCCTGGAGTTGTCTGGCTATGTGTCCTTTTTCACATCTGTCAGCCAGGTTAAATGTAAATGTAAGTGTAACAGTTCCTAGAGGTCTTTTGGTTTGAAAGTTAATGCTGGTTTATGGTAAAATATTAAGATATGTTTTCCCCCCCTCCCTTCTTGTGTGCCAAATGAGGTATTGATCCAGGGCTGTCCAGGGCCTGGTAAACTGCAGAGTAGCAAATGATAAACCTTCTTTCTTAATATAAGTCATTTGAGAATATATGTATAGCAATTTCGTCTTATCTCTGAGTGACAGAGATGCAAAATTATGATTTCTCTTTTCTCTTTTCCCCCTCTCTCTCCAATCTGATGTATGAGTTAAAACAGTGTAATGAAAACTAATTCAGCATGTGGGCATGAGTAGCAGTTCTGGCTTTGAAGTATCCTGGATATATAAGACATGTGGAATTGGCCTCATAAAAGACTTAGCCTAGTGATGCAGAGTGTATATGTCTTTGTTTTCTCTAGAAACATTGGATTTCTACTTACTTTAGCTTTTTGTTTTTCATGATCTGCCCAGAGCTCTGGGCAGTGTATGCATATATCCAGATCACAGAAACATTAAGGTTGGA
>VZTQ01008239.1:211243-255134 GCA_013400755.1 Pelecanoides urinatrix | reverse complement strand
TCTATGATTCTATGATATACACAACTGGTTATTTGGCTTTCATTTAGTATATGCAGAATTCAAATTGAAATTCAGTATACATTCTTTATCCTAGTCTTTTTTACTGTTTCTACATGGTGCTGTGCACTTACTCAAAAAACTCACTGAAAAAGGCTTAATCTCCTATGTTTCACACTTAATATAGAAATCTTAATTCAAGCCTTCCCAAAGATCTCTAAGAAACAAGCAGTAAGGATAGACAGCGCAGTGCTTATCATGGTCTAACTTCTGGGATATTTGTTACAGGTATTTTCTTATTTATACTATTAGTATTTTAACTAAATAGACTAGGTATTGGTTTACCCAACTCTCCTTAAGAGCATTAGTTAAAGGAACTTTTCAAGTTATGCATTCTGAAATGAAGACATTGACTTTGCCTTCATAGTAGCAAAGAGACGAAGATTTTTCTCTTTCATGACCCAGGGAGACAACTCATTTGAACCATTTTTAAAGGCAGTGTAGGGTTGTTTTTTGACCATTTCTAATACACTTTTTAGAGCTGATGAATTTTAGCAACAGGGAAAATAAATATGTAATCAAAATAAAGTTATATTTAATATTTTGGATATCTTTAAAGACAGCAACCAGCAATGAGGCAACTGTGTTCCTATCCAATCACTTAAAATCATAAACAGGGTCTTGTTTATGCACTGAGAAGCATAAAGAGTAGAAGTTATGATCATAAAGGTAGATGTATAATACTGCAGATTCTTTTAAAAAGCTTGGATGTTTTTCTCTCCTGTTTCTTCTATGGTGTCTATATATTGTTACATTTGTATATTTGGTCCTTTCACAGCAAAGGTAAGGATTGTTAATAATTGGGGAAAATGTTTGAAGGCATTAAACTTGTTCCTACCACTGTTTGTAAAGTCAGCACAGCTCTATTTCAGCTTGTTCCAACTGTAAACTGAAAGTAATTATAAGCACCCTTAATAACAATATAAAAACTTCAGATGGTGAACAGTCTACCATGCTCTGAAGATTTATTATGCTTATAACCTTTATTGTTAGCAATTATCACCCTATTTGCAGACTAAATCTCTTTGTTTCCTCTTCCAGGATTAGGACTTGTCTTTCCCTTCTACTCATCTACCTTTACAAATTGTCTTCTCAGTATTTCCTTGCTGAGCATGAAGTTACTTTTAAACCTTGTCTTTTATAAATTCAATGGCCTAAAATAAGGTGAAAATAAAAAAAAATTATAATCACATTTTTAATTGCAGTAACAGTTTCCCAAACCTAGATCCTGGCAAAAGGTAATAAAACACTTCAATTAATAAAACATTTTAAAAAACCCCTAACACAGAGTCACCGTGTATCCATTATGCATAGGACACATTGATTTTGCGCTGTCACATTTTATTTAAAGAAAATGTCCACACAATTTTAGCACGTAATGCTTATATCTTCTGCATGTCATCTCGCCCCCAAACTATTAAAAAATATAATATGAAGTGCTTTCCTTCTCCCTTCCCAAGAAACCATAAAGTCATGCAATTAGAATGTAATTGGCATACGGTGAGGGTCTTGCAAGCAGATCTGAATTATGTCATCAAGACTCCACAGGCAGAGAACACTTCGCAAAAAGATGGCTGGAAGATATTGTAGGCTTTAATAAGAGGGACAAGGTTTTCAGGAACTTTACCATGTAATTAATCAAAGCAGGAGGTGATATCGTGCATGTCAAATATGAAAATTATGATCTCAGAAGAGGTAGAAAGGTGTCTACATAGAAGAAAACAAGAGGTAGGTAGATGTAAAAATATCAGATACATTTCACGTGTTGTTACAGCTGTCTTTTAAAATATACGTGAAGCACAGGTTTCACACATTACACAACAGGGACAGATCAGAATACTTTGTAAAGCAACATAACTCTGCTTAACTGAATTTTATTTTGGATTTGAGATTGCAAGTAAAAGAATGTTGACCTCAAAATTGGCAGGTCACAGCTAATACTGTTGCATGTTTTTTGACCGTATTTGAAGTGAATTGGGTAAGGGCTATGGTGGTGTTCACAAGAGTTCAAAAAGTTTTAAACACTTTTTTGGCACTTTATAGGGAAAAAGATAAAGAAATCGTGCTTAATTTACTCTGTGCCTTTAGTTGAGAACTAGGGTAAAGGGGAAAAGTTTAGATAGTTCTTCTTTAATTTTAAAGCATAATAAGATTTAAAATGGAATGTCTCATTGGCTCTAAAATATGTTACAAAGGGCATTCAAGGACTGATAAGAATTAGAGACTAAACTGTTGGTAATATTATATAACCACTTTAGTATCAATTTCTCCTGTTTATAGAGTCCTCATTTTATAGTCTTGTATGTGTGAACAGAAAGGTGAAAGCACAGTTAGAAACATAAAGAATGGCTTCAATGGCTGGTGTTTATAAACAAACACCCTGTAAATTGGGGGGAAAAAAAAAAAAAAAGAAAATGCAAGCATGAGAAATCTAGTCCTAACTTTTCTAGGATTGTGCTATAATTGCAACAGAAATGAAAATAATTTTTAATTTTGCACTGTGAGTCTCAAACCAAAATATGTTCACTTGCTCCAAATTAATCTTTCCGTATTCATCATGCTTATTTATCTATGCTGTAGCTGTGTTGAAAAGGTTTGCCAAGGGAAAGGAGACCTTAAAGGTAAGCAGATGAGCCATTTAGACATTTAAGCTATTAAAATGATAAAGAATGTTTCTATGCATTATCCAAATCTCTTGATTTTATAAATAGCTGAAAACTTTGAGGGAATGTGTTTTCCACTGTGATTTCTGGTATGTTGACTTGTACTTGCTTTGAAAAATCACAGGACAAAAGAGTAGAAACTTCCTATTTTAAAACTTCAAGGAGTGAAAATGAGGGAGATGACTGGAAGTTTTTTTCCCTTCAAATTCTTTATTAACTGCTCTGGGGTAATTATATAGCACAGCTCCTTTGCTTATGATCCTGCAAGCACTAGAATTTTCTGACAACCAGCCCAGACTGTGCTTTCCTTGTCATTTCTACTGCTTCTTTTATACTTCTTCCTTTCATATAAAACTAAAGATAGGTTATACTGGAGATAGACTTCTACTTTCAATTAATAGGAGTACATCGAAAATGCTGTTTAACATTTCATTTCTTTCTGTTTCTCATTTTAAGTCTCTTTTTCCCATTTCCTTAGTTACATGAGTAGTGGAGAGCAAATCTAACTATTCATATTAAAGTTCCCTTTTTACCTTGGGTTCCTCCTGTTGGTCCCGTTTTTTGTGTTGATTGCTAAGGAAACAAGAACTTAATAGAAACAGATCATTCTCACTAGGTTAAAGAACCAGATGTAATGAAAACCTAGTAAACAAGAAAGTGATACACTTCTCATTTCCAGCAAATTAAAAAGTATGGTTGTCTGAACTGCAGAAATCTCTACAGTTAATGGACATGTCTCACAATTTGTCAGAAATTTATAAGTAGCAGAAAAGTCCTTTTCCATTGTGATGTAACTAGAATGCACCTACTTTGTTTAACTAAAAATCTTGAAGAATACGTGCTATCTAATATATGGTGAATATCAGAGTAGTTTGATTTCTTAAAGGAAAGGAAGAAGGCAGATTTATATTATTATCCTCTAGTACATTAAAATCTTCTTTTTTGTGTTAGTGTTATTCCATGGTTTCAGAGTCTTTTCTTCAGTCAGAGTATCTTTTTTAGATATGAACCTGCACATTAAAAAAGGAGAAAGCAAATGAAAATTAGAAATAGAAATTGAGAAAAAAGTTTAAGAAAAGTATAAAGACTAATATTATAAGGCAGACAATGTAGTAAATCTAAGCATGATACCATTACCAAACCAGACAATGCTGCTTTTGAATTTAGAAACCTTATTTGAGGTAAAGGGTGACTGGAGACAAACTTTATTCTGTCCCTGAATTTACAATATTTTGTCTTCATAATCAGGAATGTCTATTAAAAAAAAAAAAACAAAACAAAACAGAAAAAGTTCTAATAAAGGCAACAAGTACTAAACAACTTCAGCAAAGCAGTGTGTGGCATTTGCTGAGACATCAGGATCAACTGTATTCTTCAGCCTTCTCACCCTCAAACTGTAACAGATTTTAGCAGAAGAGTTATAGATCCTCTTTATGCAAAAATGTCTTCAATAAGGAGAAGTTCTGCAGTCACTGAAAATTCATTAAAGGATATAAAAACTCTGGAAGGAAATGTAATATGAATCAATAGATAAAACAAATCCTTTGGTCCTGAGGGCAAGGGCCAGCACATGGCATGTGTCCTCACAGTTTGGCACACTCCAAACCAACTCCAAGGCTTCTTAGCTCCAGGTTTCTCGTCTGAATACCCTACACATTATGATAAGTGGAGGCATGGGTCAACATTAGTTTTCAAATGTATTTTAAATTACATATGATCACTAAACCATTGACTTTTGTGATCATTAAATAAATTCATTGAGGAATATAAGCTGGGTAGTAATTAATCTTCATATTTTAAATCAAATAAATGAGTTCATAGACAAAATCTTTTGTTTTGAGTTGTTATCTGCAATTCCCCTAAAGACAACAGGAGTTAATTAAAGTGGATGATTAGCATTTTCTATTCCAGTGAGTGTGTATATTACCTTACACCCTCTCCCTCCCTCTCTTCCTCTCTCTCTCACACACTGACCATTTACTAGTTGTGCATTAACACATACAATCATTATGTAAAACACAGATTTAGAGTATGTGACTAATTTTCAGAACAGAAAATGAGACTATTTTTTCCTTTCACAAGTTCATCTTTGCAAAATCCTTGTTTGTTTCATTAGGTTATATCTCCATGGGAAGAAAGCTGAAAAAAGAATCTTAAAAATGCTTTTTGTAACTTAATCTCTCAGGATTAGGTGTTCATAGAGTAGGATTTGCAGATTTGCTCTTGGTTAAGCTCACTACATTCTCACTGAAATCAATTCTTTTACCATCATTAATTTCAAGGGAAGCCAGGAGAGGACTTGCAAAAGTCCAAATCCTGAAGTCAGTATTCAATTTTTATTCAAGTTCCTGCTCACCTGACTTTTGCTACCTTGATAAATATCCTGGCAAACCCCTACCTTTGGAGGCAGGAAGAGTTTGTCATTTGGCTTTTACTGAAGACCCTAAATTTAACACCAGAAGGCAGGTTGAAGGCAGTTTAATCAACATTTGAACTATCTCGGAGTAGAAAAGAGTTAGTTTCATCTAACATATTGATTTAATATTTTTTAAAACCTCTCTTCAGGGTATGACTTTTGAAGCAATGGACCATGAAACAGAGGTATCTTAAACAAATCCAATTTTTTTTGAAAAAAATCAGCAGGAGAGTAAACTGCGTCCTTCTACACCCTTTACAAAAAGCTGCTTTGATGCTTAGGTCCAAACCTGGAACTACGTGCCAAAACAAAAGCCATCCTACCACTATGCAAAATAAATTAGTCTTTCTTTAGTCCTCACCTGCTGTGAGAATTTCCCTTTGTCCCTGGTTTGAAACCTCATGTTGTAAGTCTCCCTCATATGCCAAAGCGCAGTGATCTGTGCGCCAAAACCTGCTTCCCTAATCACTTTGGCAATAGCCTCCAGATGTTTTTATTCGTGTTCTACCTTATGACTCACGGTCGTCTCTTTCACTGGCCCGTACGACAGCCAGTGCACGCTTTGCATGAGGGAGAAAACCTTTCTTCTAAACTCGTGTAGTAATTTCCTCTAACATTTCAAGCACTCCTTTGATCCTGTGACATACAATTATTTGCCTTTCTTAAACAATGGTTTCTTACCTGCTGGAGCTCATCCAATGTGCTGTGATTTTCCTAGATGTAAGTGTAAATCTTTCACACTATTAACATTCACTCCTGCAGCAACACTTTTTTACCTCAGTATCCCTTTGAATGCTAATAAGGCTGTCACTGTTCTGATTTCAGATATTAAACTAGAAACAATTTATTAGACTCTCTTCAGTCACATAAAGGTGTATCTATTTTTTTCAAATAATTTCAGTTTATCAATAATCTAAGTGAATAACAAGTATGATTTCTTGGCAGTTTGTGTCCATTCTGATTGCAATATAATTTAGTGATGCTAATTTTGAAGATTCTGAGCATTTTAATCCCGAGGGAGGACAAATTACTTTACTTGCTATTAGTTGTTTAAGATTCAATAAATACATTGCAAATATAGAATATGTAAAATAATACACAAAGCTTCTGCTTTGTATAGGCACTTTAGCGAAGACTCTAAGAAGTTCACCACCTTAATATGATGTTACAACCCATGCAGGGACTTTTGTAGTTCCAGGGGAGAGTGAGTACATCTAAGCTCTCAGTGAACCCATGGGGAAATTTCTCTTGCTCCACTGAAAACAACTCCACTGCAGAGGAAGCTTAGGGAAACTTAGAGCTCAAACATACATGTTCCATCCATATGCCTCAAGTTTGACTTTGTAAAATACAAACAATGCAATTTCTATATCTTTGGAACAACAAGATCCATTACTAGGCACAAATTATTAGCATATGAAACTTTTATAAAGGACTTGATTTTTAGGCATATCTCAAATTTTATTTTTCATGATAAATAAAAAAAAAAAAAACTGAAAGGTAATGCAATGGATTAAAGAGAAAACAACAAATACCACATGACACTTCACCATGCCTAAAGAGTCTGTAGAAAAAAATAAGCAATTGCTTAAAGAAATATCCTTTTCTACATTAGTCAATAAGATTTATTCCACATTTAGCAGAGGATTTTAGGTGTGCTATATCAGCAGAAAACAAATTTTAATCAGTTGGATATCCAGTTATAATTTCTCAAGGAGGTGAATTACTGGAGCTGAAGCAGGGTCTAAGGTTTAGCACATCCAAAAAAAATTAAAAATCAAAATCTCAGGAATTCTGCAGTTCTCTTTTCTGCCATTTATATGTTGTGTAAATTTGTATGCTTTGCTTTAATTTTCTGTATATCAATTCCCCACACACACATCCCATGATAAATGCAAGGACATCTGGATGGAAATATTCAATATCATTATAATGTCCTCTCATTTGGGTTTGAGAGGTCTTTATCAATCAGCATTGTGAATGCTAAATGGCATGCTCCTAGTTGGATCCAGGTGTGGAAGAGGTGGGCAGAAAGAATTAGAAGGTTTGGTTCCAGTGGTTTTTTTCCTTCAAAATCTTATCTTTAACTCAACAGTAAAAAGAAATTTTGCAACTTTTGTAACTACCAAGTTAGGTTTTTTTTCCTTTTTGAAACTGGAGTATGTCTTTTTCAGGTTTTAAAAAAAAAAAAAGTTAACTCCTCTAATAAACTCTATAGAAAAGATGATAGTAATTGTATATGAATCTAATTTTCCTTGAAGTGCTACTTCAGCATCCCTCTCTGCCAGACAGTTTATCACCTTTTTCTCATAAATTTAGTCAATTAATATGTTTACATTATGCTTGATTTTTAAGCATACCTGAGCCTGTATGTCCCAGTATTGTTAGATAAATTACAACAAAAAAGGGGGTGGGGGGTGTTTGTGGACACAAGGGATAACTGCTGTTGTGTAAACTTATACCTATGCAAAGTTTGCTGTTTCTGTTTCAAGCCCGAAGCAAGGCTGGTGCAGTTCTTTGTTCTACATGTCTGTTGTTCTAAAAAGAAGATAGTTAGCTGTCCCTACAATTTTTTTCTCTACTATAAAAAGTGGGCAGATGGGAAGGAAAGTAAAAGTCGTGTTAGTGCTCACTTCTACAACAGAATAAATCCTAAATAAAACTACCCTGAACCTGTGAACATTTAAATGACTTAAACATGTGAGAAGTTTCATTGATGTCAATGGTATTATAACTCTGCTGAATTTAAGCATATGCTTAAAGTATTTTCTTGGCTGGGGCCTGCGAGCAGAAGCTGACCTTGTATTTTTTTCAAGTTAAGTGTGCATAGACATATGCAAGAAGTGTGTAATGTAAACCAGTGTACCTAATACAGGCTTACAACGGTACAGAGAAACACACTTGTGTCAACTTTCTGCCTTTTGGATGTATCTTTCAATCGTCTCCTTTGATGTTTTGAGAATCTCAACATTTTAAGGGAAACAACTTCTCCCTAGACTGCAAATTCCATAGTCAGAAGTTTAATATGTGTCAATCTTTTGCAAAAACTTATCAAGACTAAGATAGATTTAACTTACACACTTTAATGTGTCCTCTTAATCGTTAGTGTTTCTGAAAGATGCAATCACGTTTCTTTGGTGCCACTTAATACAATTAAACAAATCAATCAGTAGTTTTCTCCTTCAATTTTATATTAGCTTTTTGAAACAAAGGCTGCTTGTGTCTGCTTTATTGTGTCCAGGGAAACTGGTAAGAATGTGTATTTCTTTCAGAATATATAACCTAAGATCATAAACTGCCTATCTACAAAGTGCAGAAATATTTTATTAACAACCTTTCTGGGCACAGACTGGAAATTAAATGTTCCTCACATGAATGGCAGTATAGCTGTTGTGAATCCCTAAAACATAAACATACTGATGATATTTTGGTTCATATGCACATGTTATATGGCCCCTTGCTAAAGACATAACTCTGAGCTGCATGGTTGCCAAGCAAGAAACAGTGGCAAAGGGAGTTGAAAAAGGTAACTTCATATTAAGATGGGGGGAAAGAAGCAAACATTTTCCACATCTCCTTTAATAGAAGAGACACCGGGCTACATTTTTTTGATTAGCAAGTTCCTCTCTTCACTACAGATCTTTTCAGTGTTCTACTTTACAGCTAAACTCCCTGAGATCTGATGTGGGATTTAGTAAGCTTTAGATAACATAATCTCCATCTAATGGGAATTTCTGAAGCCAGTCACTAAATATATGAATTATTATAAGAGAAGAAAATCAAACTTAATATCAAAGAACTAACTTTAGAAGTTCAAGCAGCGGACAATATTCATTTTCCATCGACAGAATTGTTTAATAAGAAGCTATCAGCAGTACAGGAAACACTAGGTACTCCGGCAATAAGTGAATCATGATGGCTTATTTCCTTTTAATTCTATGATCCCAGCTGGAACAAGGTGTGATTGGAGAATGGTTTAATTGTTCATAGACATCTGTCTTTGGATTCAATTGAAAAATAATATCCTGGGCATAAAATGGCCTACAGAATTTTTGACATTTTTATATCTTTCACAATCAAGGCATTGTCAGAAAGTCAGGTAGTGGAGCTCTGAAAAACTTATGGATATATTTAAAATAGAAGAGAATAAAACCCTAGTAATATATCAATATACACAGCTGGAAAGCAGATGTTCAATTGAGTGCACTCAGTACTTAGAGAAAGCTATTAAAGCTGTTACTTACTCAAATGAGAAATTTCTATAATTTATTGTTCTCGCATTTTTTATTTCCCCCTTTCCCTTCGTGTTAAGCAGACTATAGGAATTTTATTTTTCATGTTGTTGAAGTCAATTACCCTAAAAGTCTGACTTAGTGCAGTATACTACATGATTTCTAAAGAATTCCCAAAGCTACTGTCAATCAAATTAACCAGTGACTTATGAGTTGTTTACTGTACTGTGAAATGAAGTGATAAATGTGTGTCAACCAGTAAAATGTGACATTTCGTATTGGATATACCCACTTGAAACAGGTTTTTCATTTCTTACCAGACTGGCACATATTTTTAACTGAGTTCTGATTATCAAAGGAGACATATAATATCAAGCTTTATATGGTATTGGTAATCATGCGGCTCAAACCTTGAAAGGCCTTGTGTGGTCCAGTAACTGAAGTGGCAATGCACTGAGCGGTCACATTTTCCATCAAAATAATACCATTTTTTTCTTGAGTGTTCTCCTTCCTTTGCTTCAAAACAATAATTTTGAGAGAGAACCTCTGGTTCAAATTTTTAATGAAAATGTGATCCAGAATGAGGTAAGGTTTGGGGGTTTTTTACCTGTTTTTTTTTTTTGGTTAGTTGGGTTTTTTAAACTAAGTTTGACATTAAAATCAGAGTGGGATATCATCACTTGATGTAACATATTAACAATAAGCTTGTATTGCATGATTTCCTAGACAGTGACTTACCTTGGTCTGCTCCTAATAGCCAAGCATTTCTGTAAAATGTATGTTAAAAATGCAGAGAAGGAAAAGCTACTGATAACTTTGCCTATCATCTTCTCAATATTTGCATTCCTGTTATGGTTTCAGAGAAAACTTTTCCCAAACAGTATGACAATTTGACAAAACCTGGCTTTAAAGTTTTATTGTCCATGATGGATGAACATCCTTTACTTCTGCCATATTGTTTTCCATTTAGAAATAGTTATTACGATAGATGGAGCCCTTTTTACTTGCATTTACTATTTGAAAAGCAAAAATGAAACCACCAAATCCTTAAAAAAATTAAATATTAAGGCTGTTTTAAGTAAGGTGTATTGACCTACAGATGCAACTCCCGGGCAATTATCACACAGTTTTGCTAAGTATTTAAACAGAAGAATAGAAACCAATTGTATTCTTGGGCCCAAATCGGCTCTTGCATTTATGGTTGCTCATTAGATGTTTGGTCATTGAATGCAACAGGAGTATTAAATTAGGCCCTTTCTATTACACTGAAGGTAATGTAATCTTAAACAGGAGAAACTGCTATGCTATATTCTAGCCTTTTCTTCATGAAGAAGCCAAGAGGTATATTCAAATTTTATCCATCTGTTTTTCAGGAACAGTATTTTAGTCCAGCTTTTTGAAGATTGGTTGTTAGGTTGACATAACAAATACATTCAAATTAATATCTTCTTTAAAATAATTAATTCCATTATTAAAGGGCTGCAATGTGATATGGTAAGAATTTCTTTTGTCTTATCTAAAGGAAAACAGATGTGCAAGTAAGAGGTAGATGAGATATCTGGGAAGTTGATTCAGGTTTTATTTTTTTATTGCTCATCCATATTTAATGCCATTTCTATCCATAGTCTGATATCATTGCTCTAAAATCTGCAAAGACATTTTTAAAAGGACATTTATTGACTGCCACAACTGTGGCACTGATGCATTTCATTTTATGTTTTGGGTTTTTCTTAGTTCTCATGCAGTGCAGATCAACTTGATATAAGACTCCTTATGCTAAATGCATGTGCAATATTCAAGTTCACAAACGTATTTACAAAAGTAAAACCAAGTAAGCTTAGAGATGGTCAGGGTTGACATCATTAATATATAATTTTCCCTATTGGTTTGTACATCCTAATTTAATCTTTTGGTCTTACAATTTTGCACGTAATATGACATCTGGTCCTCATGGGATAATGCCTGAGTAAGGAAATCTATTTGGGACCCAGCTGATCCCTCAAGAGCAGACTCCTCAACTATTAAGATATTGGGGCCCTCATCACGGTGCGAGAGCAGGCAAGTCTTTTGCTACTCCTGACATCATTGCTAAGCTGATGTGGAAATGTAAGAGCAACTATGTTGTCTTTTCCAAGATTTTCCTTTCTTCTCACCTCAGGGGAAATCTTGAATGGGCAACAGCAGCCAGCTTCCTGTTTCTTTTCAGACCTATCCAACAATCCAAAGGAGGCAAACACAGCAGGAAGAATCTGTTCTAATACATTTAGTTTTTCTGAATGGAAACAAAGAAAATAAATAATAATCATCATGGAATATAATGTACCAAAATGATTTAATCACACTAAAAAGAAAATGTTTAGAATCTTTTAGAACTCTTACTTTAAAAAAATATTGATTAACTGCCTCTGTCCTTTTTGAAAATACATTGAGTACATACCTGTATATGTTAGGGATAGAATTTTCAACCTTTTCTAGGTGGATCTAGGCATGCATGCTTTCTCAGTCCCCTAATAATCTGTGACCTTTCCTTTTCCTGATTCCAAAGCTTAGTTTTTCTAGGCCACTTAACTTGGAAAACTAAAAACCTATACTGGGCTGCCTCTGCTGGGCCAAACCATTATAGCTACAATATAGTTCTATATTTTTCAATCCTGCACCTTGTAAAAGATGTGAAAAACAGGTTTACATCACTGTCTTTACATCATTTCACAAATGCTGTTTTGACTTTTCTCATTTCCCCTTCAGGCTTGTAAGTCTGAAAATCTCCAACTTATCCATCATTCTTTTTATTCTGGTCAACTCTTGTTTATATATACAGCACGGGTCTTTCCGCAGAATGAGTTGCAGCGTGTTGTCAGGTCTCTGACCAAAGGCGCTCACTGACCCAGATTTAAAAGAAGTGGCAACGCAGCATCTCAGAGGTGAGGTTGTCATGTCAGTAAATGGACGAAAACCTAAAACATTTGGTTTCAGTTTTTCACATCCTTTTCCTAGGAAGAAAGTTTGAGGGCTTTCTTCTTGTAGCAAATTGTTATCTTCTCTGTGTGAATTAAAAAGATATTAGGAAATTGCATAGCAAATAATCACAGAATCAGACAATGTAAGTATGTATGTGCATTGCAAGTGTCTGGAGACACAGAGACACAAGACTGCTCTTAGAGGATTTAATCCCATGGCAAAAGTTTAACTCCCTCAATCACATCTTGGCCAAGCAGAAAATCAGAGACCTGGCCAAGGAATGCAATGACTCCACATGTAGAATTTATTTCTAAAAAAGTAAGGCTAAGAAAGGAGGGACTGGTAGCACTCCTGGCTTTCCCTCACTGGGAAAAAGGGTCAGCATGCAGCCAGCACAAGCAGCTCCACCCGGCAAGCAGAAGCACTCCTTGGTCAACCAATTTAGACAAAGCCACTGAAATCAATAGTTAAACGCCTGTTGCTTTCAGCAAGGCAGGATTTTACCTAGCATGTCTGAAACTAGAGAAAACAAGTGACTCCCTGCATTAAGAGTATATGAGCTGGTAGGGCTGACAACGAAAGCAGCCAAGTAACACTCCCATTGCAAAGGACACGACAGAGCATCCATTTTTCAAGTCTCATGACCACTCACATATGGCTGAGCTGTACTGCTGTGATTCATATTTTGACGTATTTTGACACAGTTTAAAAAATATGCATAAGTTAAACATCCAGACATTCCAGCCAAAGACAGCTATAGCAGCTCGGCTCAATTCTTGCTTTTCAGCATGTTCCTCACACCAACTGTAGACAACAAAGCAGAGATTCAGCACTCTGGGGAACATTTGTTGTGACGTCGCTTTGCTGTTGTAGGCTACACTCTCATCAAACATCACAGTTTTCAAATGTAATCAGATATTATTCTTCCTTTGGGTTTTCAGTGTGAATTTTGTTACCTCTTAAAAAAAAATTAACTTTCTGTCCTGTGTCCACACAAACTTCAGGCACAGTCTTTTCTCTTCTTTGGCCATGACTCCTGCAGAATTCTTGCATTGGTAACATATACGTTCTGTGATACAAAACTGTAAAAAATGTTTAATTGATCCCTTCACCTGGGCTCAGGAGCATGTGTCATTTCCAAGTCACTTCTATTTTGCTCATAATTTGTTGGCAATATTTGCCCACTTGCTCAACACTTCATACTGAAGTCCTTATGCTAGTGGTGTACTTCACCTCACCCTGCTGGAATGCAACTTATACCTACCTGCCTGGGTAGCAATGCTCTCACCTGACCGTTCTCCACAGGGTAAACTGTGATCCCCTGGAGGTAGGATTATTACTGCTCCACTAAGGGAATTTAGCAGATCCCTCTGGAATACTTCTACAAAGTTCCTCTAACTTATTGCACTAGAACTCACTGTTCCTTTACAAACATGTTCTGCTGCTTATTCTTGTCTACTCTTTTTATGTTTTGCCAGTGTTATATTCATAATAAGTCACTTTCAAACATATAATCACATATATATTCATCCATTTTCTGAATGTCATATAACATGAAGGAAAGTATCATCAAGAGAGCATTATCAACCTACTTCATTTTTCACAATAAATATAAACACAAATGTATCTGACCTTTTCATGGTAAGTTTTCTAGTATGGTAACCAGTTAAGGTGAATAAGAACTTATTTAAGTGTTTGTACAAAAATGAGAGTAGTGGAAAGGAGAATGAAGGGAGCAATTAAACATTTTCTCCATAGTAACTAGTACGGGGCTGTGTTTTGGATTTGTGCTGAAAACAGTGTGATAACACAGGGATGTTTTCGTTGCTGCTGAGCAGTGCTTGCACAGAGTCAAGGCCTTTTCTGCTCCTCACACCGCCCCACCTGCGAGTGGGCTGGGGCTGCACAAGGAGTTGGGAGGGGACACAGACAGCTGACCCTAACTGACCAAAGGGATATTCCGTACCATATGACATCATGCTCAGCATATAAAACTGGGGGAAGAAGAAGGAAGGGGGGGATGTTTGGAGTGATGGCGTTTGTCTTCCCAAGTAACCATTACATGTGATGGAGCCCTGCTTTCCTGGAGATGGCTGAACCCCTGCCTGCCGATGGGAAGTAGTGAATGAATTCCTTGTTTTGCTTTGCTTGTGTGCACAGCTTTTGCTTTTTACCTGTTAAACTGAATTTATCTCAATCCATGAGTTTTCTCACTTTTACTCTTCTGATTCTCTCCCCCATCCCATCGTGGGGGGAATGAGTGAGCGGTTGTGTGGGGCTTAGTTGCTGGGGTTGCTGGGGTTAAACCACGACAGGCAGAGAGGTTGCAGGGATGTAAGAAGGAGGAGAGTAACAGACAGTAAAAGCATACACAGAAATTTCCTAGTGAAGTGCAATAAATTTAGCAGAAGATAACAAATAAAGGTCATGACTGGAATGTTTAGCCTGCTGTTTGCAACCATAGTTACCATGTTTGCAGATGCAATTATAAAAAGTACATGGCAGGAAAAAAAGAGCCACCTAAATACGTATACTTTTCTAAGGATTGTGATGAGGGTGCTTTCTCTGAGTATTTTTAAATAGTAAGATAACAAAGTGATACAAATCTGAGCAAAGAAATATTTAGAAAAGGTGAATGTTACTTTAACATCTTCTCTGAAACTGCTGTAGTGGTGATGATGTGGTAAATTTTTTCCTATTTAAACAAAATTGTACACTACTGGAACTGTTAGTCAAGTATATACTGAACCATATGCTAATTAGTATATTCTCTTCTCTAGTGTACCAGCTAATTTGTTTTTTTTCCTTTATTAGCACTTACAAAGGAGCTACTGAAATGTTTCTGTCTGTTCTGCAAAGAAACTCCCCCTGCTGTGGCTAATAGTTTGTGTTAAAATTCATCTTCACCCACAACTCAGGCATCAAGTTTAAGGCAGTCATCAAGCTTCCATTTATACCTGCTGGAGAGAAATTACCTGCTAACAGTTTAGGGTACAATTTATGTGATCAAATATAAATTTCTTTCTTAAGGTGACATGAGTTGCATACTGTGCTGGCTTTGGCTGGGATAGAGTTAATTTTCTTCACAGTAGCTAGTACAGGGCTGTGTTTTGGATTTGTGCTGAAAACAGTGTGATAACACAGGGATGTTTTCGTTGCTGCTGAGCAGTGCTTGCACAGAGTCAAGGCCTTTTCTGCTCCTCACACCGCCCCACCTGCGAGTGGGCTGGGGGGGCACAAGGAGTTGGGAGGGGACACAGACAGCTGACCCCAACTGACCAAAGGGATATTCCGTACCATATGACATCATGCTCAGCATATAAAACTGAGGGAAGAAGAAGGAAGGAGGGGGACATTTAGAGTGATGGCGTTTGTCTTCCCAAGTAACCATTACATGTGATGGAGCCCTGCTTTCCTGGAGATGGCTGAACCCCTGCCTGCCGATGGGAAGTAGTGAATGAATTCCTTGTTTTGCTTTGCTTGTGTGCACAGCTTTTGCTTTTTACCTGTTAAACTGAATTTATCTCAATCCATGAGTTTTCTCACTTTTATGCTTCCGATTCTCTCCCCCATCCCATTGTGGGGGGAGTGAACAAGTGGCTGTCTTGCTGGCTGGGGTTAAACCATGATACATACTAAACTTAAGTGAGAGTGTTGGTTAGACTTCTATTGACTATACAGAAAGACTGTGTCACCTAGTTCTGATTTAGATACCTCTATTGTAAATAGCTAACATAAGTAAGATTTAGCTAAATAATTTCCAGATGGATAAAGTTAGATGAAATAAATTACATCTGGTGTATTATCCAGATAGATGGATGAAACTGGTAAAAAAGCTTCACATTTTCCCATCTTAATCAATTGTCTATGATCAATTTTCTGAGCTCTTATTTCTGCTACTCTTCTGTAAGGTGTGCAAACAAATTACTACAATCATCCAAAATCAAGACAATGTGCCTTGTGTTCCTTCCAGAAACATTTACACAGACCAAGTGTTAATGAGTCTCCAGCTGCGTGAGTCCATCCACAAAATTATTATTGTTAATTTTTTTATTTTTAGTGAAGCATTTAATGAAGTGAGACTCCTGAAAAGACTTGTGCATATGTTTTTTTCCTGCCAGAAATATAATCAGCAGTGCAAGGTTTCTTGCCCTGAAGTATACACAATGTTTTCTGCAGCTCCTATTTCTGAATGAAGAAAGTACACAATAAGCAGTACACCCTCAAAATGCTTAAGATAAAATAAAACATAAATTGTTAACTAATATGATAGAGAATTTTCTATTGACCCGTATTACTTTCCTTTCAAAGATCATTACCCAATACAGCAGTCTTTTTATCTAAAGCATTAGTAGTCATTTGTTTGCTAAATGAGTTTAGAGATCTACTTAGACATAATTTAAATACCATTTAAAACTCCATTAGGTATGTTTATTGCCAAAATTTAAATAGTATTCTCTTAGTTCTTCTTCACTGCTTTAAAAAAATGGCAAATGCACAAAAGTCTGGCAAAGCTAATTAACCCTCTGGTTGTCAGTCTCCTAAAGCAAAAGTTCAACACCTGCGTGGTCCATTGACCACTGACATTATACACTAGTAAGTCTCCACTGAAATGGCCACAAAAAGGGAATTAAGAGAAGTAGAATGGATCATTCTGTGTTGTGTTGATGTTTGCAGACCCAAAAAGCATCAAGAAATCACAGGAATTTTTAAGGCATCCATCACATCTAAATAAAAGCTTAAATTTCTCAGGCACAATATCATCATCAAAAAGTGTCCTGATTTCGGCTGGGATAGAGTTAATTTTCTTCATACTAGTTGGTATAGTGCTGTGTTTTGGATTTAGTATGAGAAGAATGTTGATAACACACTGATGTTTTAGTTGTTGCTAAGTAGTGTTTACACTGGTCGAGGAACTTATCAGCTTCCCATGCTCTGCCAGGTGCACAAGAAGCTGGGAGGGAACGTAGCCAAGACAGCTGACCCAGCTGGCCAATGGGGTATTCCACATCACGTGATGTCATGCTCAGCATATAAGGCCTGGGGAAGAAGAAGGAAGAGGGGGACATTCAGAGTAATAGTGTTTGTCTTCCCATGTAACTGTTACATGTGATGGAGCCCTGCTTTCCTGGAGATGGCTGAACACCTGCCTGCCGATAGGAAGCAGTGAATGAATTCCTGGTTTTGCTTTGCTTGCTTGTGTGTCTTTTGCTTTACCTATTAAACTGTCTTTGTCTCAACCCACGACCTTTCTGACTTTTACCCTTCCGATTCTGTCCACCATCCCACCAGGGCGGAGTGAGCAAGCGGCTGTGTGAGGCTTAGTTGCCAGCTGGGGTTAAACTATGACAAAAGGAAAATGAAGATTTTATGTCATACTTAGCCTTATCAAATAACAGGAGTTTTAGAATTTTTTATAGTAAAGAATTGTTCATGATAAATGTTTGAACCAATTGTTTTATAAAACTGTTCACAGTCAGAATGAAAGGACGCACAAGAACTGTTCAAAACTTTGTAAGAAGCTAGAGAAATCTTGGTTTATTTAAGGAACAGAAAAAGGTTGGTTTGTTTTTTTTTTTTTTAATTTAAGTAAACCCATAGGCATCAAAATTAGGAGTCTGGGAAACTGAAAATCAAACAAACAACCCCCCCAAAACCTGAACAAAACCAGTCTATCCTCTCTAATTGCATTAAACTTGTTTTTTTTATCAGAAAAGAGTTTCTGAGTTGTGTTTCTGAGTTGTGTATCAGGAGTTCACAGAGAAGAGTTCTCAGAAAAGAACTTTGTCATTTCAGTCCCCTTCAGATAAGCCTTACATTCATGACAACTTGCACGTTCAATGGCAAGGAAAGGTGCCACTAAAATGGATTCCTAAAATACATGAATAAGCACCATGTACAATGTAAAATGATCAGCAGCGTGCAATCATTTTGGAGTGTCTTCCAATAAAATATCATTGCTCAGAAATAGCCTGCTGGAAAATTTCCATCCAAACTGATTTTTCCAGGAAAAAGTGTTGAAGTGTTTTTCCTGCTTTTCAAACACCTCATTATTTGTCAAGCTTACTGCATTCCTATATATTAAAATAATTCAATTATTCTTGAGTCTAAGCATATATTATTCTATGCCCTATATTTTCTGTCAAGATATGCTGATTTACTGAAAATTCAAGAACTGAATATTTAGTTATTTTGTATACTATAAAATATTTCTACAAGAAAACACTTTATACATGATTCAAATAGAGACATATTTGCTACAGGAAAGAATTACTTTAAAAGGACTTTTTTTTTTTTACAATTTTAATAGCCACCTTCTGTTTCCAAAATAATATTTTTCTGTCTATAATAAAAGTAAAACTATATTTTTAAGGGTTAAAAAGTTTCTTTCTGGAAAATACTAGGAAATAAGAAGTTTTATTAATCAGATCAGAAATTCTCCTAGCTCTGTCTAAAATTAGGAAAAATGCTGTTTCTAGAAATATCTGTATTCCCCATGAGGTTTGAATTTTTGGTTCACCCAGCTATAAAATCAGTCAAAAGTAAGAAAAGATGGATATTTTACCTATAAAATAATTTTATTATTTCAAGTGCAGTCACGTTCTCTGAATAAATGCAAATGTTTACAGAAAGATGTGGCTCTAAGTAATTCCTACCTCTCTCTTTTGCTCTCTCTCTCCATATATATACACACATATGTATGTAGCTGAGGTACTATGAGGCAAAAACAACTTTTGGTTTTCAGGAAATATCAACATTTCTTTTTTTTTTTTTTGTTTCTGAGCAGTACTTTTTATAAATTAGAACTGTTTAAGGTTTATATTATATATGTTATGAAGCATATATTCTGCATATGTTGTATATGCTTAGATGCTACATATAGAACATACTCTGAAACCAGGGACAGTTGAAGAATGAGGTGAGAATCTGCTAACCAATTCCAGTAAAGTCAAATCATTTGTACAATAGCTCCTGCTAGTGTGTAAAAAAAGACAAAACTCCCCTTCATTCTACCCTATTTGCACAGTTTGTCATCAACCACACTTTCAACTTGACCTTCCCCTTGCTTTTGTAAGGAATTCCACAGATAAATGTTACCAAAGAAAAATACACTTTCAATCAAAAGATAACAGATAGCACGCATATCTAGAAATGTCTAGCACATATGACTACCTGAAGAATTTTTAAAATAAATGTCTTGCCATGAAGAGAATAGTGTTGGGTGAATTAACCACTGGGAAATGCTCCTGCTCCATATACCTTCTCTCACCTGGACAGTTACAGCTGCAGCACGAAGCTCGCCTTCTGTCTGGATCAGTTCCAAAATCTCCTCACCCCAGCACGATACATAAATCGAATTGATTCAATGATGAAACATTGAATTGAGCAGACCTTTCGGACTCTATTCCGGTCATTTATAGTTATGCTAGGCTGAATTATACCATGTGCCCTTTATGTGGCCCATGGGACAATTTCTCTGCCAAAAATTCTACCTTTCAGACCAATAAAACCTGTAGCAGCATAGCAGCCTGGACCAAAAAGAAGGGTTTCTTTATTATTTTATTTTATTAAACAGTTTATCACAGCATACCGAAGTATTTATTCTTCTACCTAAGGATACACAGTCTACTCAAGTTAAAATGTTTGTCTAGAGATGTTATATATACTAATATATACCAATGTGATCTCATATATTTTCCTAGAAATCAGAAGCTCAAGGTCAGCAGTCACAACATGAGAGAGGGTATACACATATTCTTGAAGGAATATAGTCAAGATGTATATGTGTACTGAAAAATCACTGAAAATGTTACTGAAAATGACTCAAACATAAATGAAAAAACACATTTGTCAGATACAGACATTTGCAACTCCCTGTAAAACTGGTTAAAAATTCCTGACCTTGGTGAAAAAAAGTAGAAGCAGGATATTGTTCTTGGTTGACTTCTTGCCTCAACATTTCAAAGATAACATTCATGTAATATTGTGATGTGCTGAGGTATTATGTTAATAGAGGCCAGATGGACTGAATTAATTGGTAGATAAATAGATAGGACATGTTTGACCAAGTAATATTAATGCACTATGAACTTAAAATAAGGAATAAAAGGATGTGAGATTAAAACGAGATCCAAGGAAAGCTGATGAGAAGATTCCAATTAACTTTAAGGAGATTAACTCTACCAGACACCTATTAAGTACATTATGTTAAATATGAAACACTGTATCTGTTACGTAAAAAGATAGAACAGCTGCCTGGCATTTTTGACAATAGAAATAATATTAGGACACTCTTAAATTATAGCATACTAGGTCATGGTACTGTTGTAATCCCCAAAAGTTAATCATTGACTTCAACAGGCGCTAAAATGAGTCCATAATAAAACTCTGCCACCTAGAGAAGGCTTTGAAAAAAGTAACATAACAGAAAACAAAATAGAAATATCTAAAACTGTGAGAATTTTGCTGTATTTGTCTGGATCTGTTACCCTTATATAACTAAAGCAACAAAACTCTTGCACACTGTTGATTAAGTTATCAGGAAAAAGTTATCAGGAGGGTTTGATTCAGTTTCTTTTTTGAAGGGGTTGGGTTTTTTCCTAGCAGGATGAATATTATATCATTTAAAACAGGCAGCTTTTCATTAATTACAGTACTTAATGGTCCCTTCGTCTTCCTCCTTTCCTTCCCCCTTCCTCCCTCCCTCTCTCCTTCCTTTCTTCCTTCCATCCTTCCGTCCTTCCGTCCTTCCTTCTTCTTATAAACTTTGTTATTGCAATTTAAGATTTCTGTACCTAAATAGTAACTTTACATAGAGTTTGCTTCCAGCATTTTACTGTGTCTGGTTGGAATGGAGTTAACTTTCTTCATAGCAGCCCACTGGGGGCTCCTCTGGGATGGTGCTGTGGTTTGGATCTGTGGCTAAAACAGAGTTGATAACACATCAATGTTTTTCTGTGAAACACAGAAACACAGACTTGTGAAACACAGAAACACAGGTTGAGGTTAGAAAGGACCTCTGGAGGTCACCTGGTCCAACCCCGCTGCTCAAGCAGGGCCACCTACAACCAGCTGCCCAGAACCCTGTCCAGACAGCTTCTGAATATCTCCATGGACAGAGACTCCACAACGTCCTTGGGCAACCTGTGACAGTACTTCATCACTCTCAAATAACAAAGTGTCTCCTTGTTCAGAGGGAACCTCTTGTGTTCCAGTTTGTGCCCTTTGCCTCTTGCCTTATCACTGGACACCACTGAAAAGAGCCTGTCCCTGTCCTCTTTGCAGCCTCCCTTCAGGTATTTCTGTACATTGATAAAATCTCCCTGAGCCTTCTCTTCTCCAGGCTGATCAGTCCCAGCTTTCTCAGCCTTTCCTCATAGAAGAGATGCTCCAGTCCCTTAGTCATCATAGTGGCCTTTTGCTGGACTCTCTCCAGTATGTCCATGCCTCTCTCGTACTGGGGAGCCCAGTACTGGACACAGTGCTCCAGGTATGGCCTTACCAGTGCTGAGTAGGTGCTGTTGCTGAGTAGTGCTTGCAAGACTCAAGGCTTTCTGGTTTTCTCACTCTGCCCCCTCAACAAATAAGCTGGGGGTGGGAGAGAAGCTGGGAGGGGACACAGCCAGGACAGCTGATCCAAAATGTCCAGAGGGCTATTCCATATCATATGGCATCATGCTCAGCAATAAAAACTGAGGGGGGAATGGGGGATGTCTTCCAAGGTAGCAGTTGCTATGAGATTGACTGGGCATCGGTCTGCTTGTAGGAGGTGGTGAGTAATTGTCTCTGCACCACTTGGTTTTTTTTAAATGTCTTTGCTTCACTTATTAAACTGTGTTTATCTCAACCCACGAGTTTTCTCACTTTTGCTCTTCTGATTCTCTCACCCATCCCACCAGGGGTGGGACTGAGTGAGCAGTTGTGTGGGTGTTTAGCTGCTGGTTGGGGTCAACCCACTACAAGTACCTAAGGATAGAATAGGAAGAAAAATCTCATATTTTTAAAATAGATCATCTCAGTATCAGAAGTTGTGTAATCTGTTTTATCATGACTTCTTTGTACAACCCATATGAAAGTGCTAATCCATCTGATCTATGGATGTGTAGAATATTTTAAGATCTATGAAACTGGACATTTAAATACCTAAGGAAGTATCCCTTGTCTGCTGTATTCTTTCAGTGAGTTCTTCAGCCTACATCAGCAGGAGCCTTTGGTGCTACGGTTTCATATCTAGAATGGCAATTAATATTAATTTTTTATTACTGCAATTAGTGCTTTCTTTTGGGGAAACAACTTCAAAATGAATGTTTGCCAGGCAAAGAGTTAAATTAATCTTGTATCCTGTCTTTCCTGTTTAAATTACACCAAAATTAGTCAAGTGGGACACTTGAAAGGGGTACTAAAGGGCCTCTAATGTTTATTGCTTCCATTGAAATGAAATGAGTTAAAGCATCCTAATGTTTATTGCTCCCTCTGAAATGAACACAATTAAAAGAGACAGCACACCTGATGGTATTATCACGCCTTGTTCACCTAGCCCAGACAGTACGTTACCTAACACTAAAGTGATTCAGTTTGACCAGGCAGAGGCACATATTTCATACTGAAATTAATCCAAAAATTCTTTTACTTGCCTTTCCTCTATCCAAACAAACGGTTTAACCATATTCCATACATATGCATGTTTTTCAGTTTCAGAATCTAACACGCACTCTGTTATATTATTGTTCCTAATGAGAACGAATTAAAACCCAGCAGAGACATGACCCAGAACATTTTGCTTCCTTTTAACTGTCAGTTTGACTTTCTGTAACACTGTGATCAACTGCATCCTAAGTGGGAGTTGACACTGGCTCAACTTTCTGCAAATGCAGGTAAAATGGAATGTGGACTGCCTGAAAGTCAGTGCTGATGTAACCTGGTTCTGCACCATTACACATAATCGGTATCTTCAGCTTCGTATAGCTGCAATTTTATTTCTTTAATAGCATGGACTTTGATAAGCATGGTGTTGTGGGCCTCATTTTTTTGTTGCTTTGGGTGATTTTTTTTTCTCTTCTCTTTTCTGGTATCACAGCTAACTTCTCGCACAATGCAAAGTTCATTTCTGAAAGAAATCCTGTCATTGGTCTTTAATAGCAAGTTAATGGACTGTGAAATCTCAAATTTTCAAGACTGATTTTGTTACAAGAAGTGTTCCTTATATCTTTTGTGTGGACAATAAAGGTCTCTTCCTTTAAAAGACCTTAATACTCAACACATGAGAGGAATTGTATCACAAATCATAACTAACAATGAGATTTTCTTTATTTTCTTCTGATACCAAAAACATTTTGGAAGAACTGCTGCCTCAGGTAGAATTTACTATTCCTCTGTGAATCAATAAAACTTTCTGCAACAGACTAGAGGATGTGCCTGCTGTGAGCTTACAAATATTAGATGAAAGGATTAATGTACAACACATCATCTATAAGTTGATAGTATAACCCACTGTCATCTGCTTCATGATTTCTTTCACTCTCTATATTTGCTATTCTTGTCTGGACTTTTCATTAAGCATCTTCCGTAAGTATGATACATGTGTGTATGTGTGTATAGACACAGACACATACCCATACATACACGCATACATATATATACACATGCAAACATATATATGCATGTAATACTTATATAAGCATATATATAAAGAGAGACTGTAAGAGAGAGAATAAGAAAGACTGTGAATGAGGAAGACCATTCCCCTAATTTTAAAAACATACAGACTGTGACCATTTATAACAGCGTGATACTGAATGCAGAGAACTTCAGCAGCATTTTACTAAATCGTAGAATGACTTCTCCAAAACAAATTATCTACAAACTTTGTAGATCTTCAGTATGATTCCTTTAGGAAATATTAAGACAACAGTTTAGGAAAAATGCACAGAAATAGTTGCACAACTCATTAATGTCTATGTGTTCAAATGTTAGTCTTGGGAAAGAGATTACTTGCATTTTTTTTTCTGAAACTTGGTAAAGTAGCATCATTCTATCTCATCAGTGTTATTTTTAACTGATGTAGTATCTAGGCAGTCTATTCAAATTAGAGTAATTTCTAAACATGAATACTATGCATGTCAGCACAGTTTTCCAAAATACATTTCACTCAGACTATTTTTTTTCTTTTACATGACATCTCTGCAGCAAATGTGTCTGAAAAACATCAAATAAAACATGAAAATATTTGAAAACAAACCACAAACTGTCAGAATTTAAATAATAAAAATAATATTTATCAACCATCCTGCACCATAACCAGAAGGTCACTATTTCAGGGAAAGAAGAAAAGTGTTCTTTAAAGAGAGAATCCCTTTTAAATGTTATTGGCATTAAATCCCACCAGTGCGCTCCCAGAACCTGCTTAACACAGCCATCTCTACTGGGCAACAAGTGCAAAAGACAAGACTCTTGCCATTCCCACCCAGCTCACTCTTCTGTTCATACAGAGCATGTTCCTACCTACTTTCCTGCAGTGTTTAACTGGAAATGTTATTTCCCTCAAATTCTCAAGCAGGGATTTAGTCCAGTTCAAAGTCTGACTGTATGTGTCCAGATTCAAGACTGAAGCCATACAGTGTCACTGTCAGTGGTTATGCTTTAGGGGACATAGATATACTGTGTTAATGCCAGTCAGAGATGATAAGCTTAGAATGATAAAGACAAATAAATTGAGGATCCTTTGCCCTGGCTTTTTAATTTTGAACCTTTAAAATACATCCAGGCCTTCTGGTCTTCAGGCTCTGCTCTGCAGCCTCAAGGTCAGAAATATTTTTTAAGAGGTTCTGACCAGAACTGTTGTCTGCAGGAGGTAAATTTTGTATCAAATGCCAAAAAAATTGTGAAACTGCGAGTTTTACTGTGAAAGTTGCCAGCTTATCTTTGAATCATAAGTAGTTTTTTTCTTTCTTACTATGCGTAAGTAAATTTCAAGCAATTGTTTCTAGTTTTTCTCATCAGACAGTGTTTCTTGGAAAGGGGTGGTACATGAGTGGAAATTATTTGGCAAAATAATTAAAAGACAAGTATTCATCTCCTTTGGAGAAAAATAGTGTCAGTTTTATTTCAACTTTAAATACATCCATCACTTTTTGAAGTGTTAATTAGACATACGTATCATATTTTATTTTGCAAAACTGTTTAGTAATAATAACATTGGATATGTATTTATTAATGATATCCTTATTCAGCACTCATATTACAAGTACCATTAAGGTAACGTAAAATTTGGAAGTCTTGCCTTTCTTTAATATACTGGAGTTCATGAGAAAACATTATACATCTAATATATTTTGTAAACATTAGAACTTCACCGAATGACACATCAGAGATGAGAAAGCCCCTCTAGGCTTGCTTAGAACTCATGAACTCACTGTCATTCACCTTCATTAGGTGTAAGATGAAAAACCACCTGGAAAACTCAGTATTTATATGTTTATATTTAGATATTGACATTTTCTGTATGAGAGTGAGATCAATTCAAGAGAGATGAATGAAAGTGTTGACATTTTTCTGTTGGAAAATTTTCTGCTGACATTAATTAAGATTTCTTAAACTCGTGAACTTTGATAGTATTAAATACTTAATTTGATATTTTCACTCAAGAGGTATTAGAGAAAGCAAGTATGAAGACTGCTTTTACTTTAATTTTTTGACATCTATCGCTAGGAGTAGGATGTCCTAAGACAAGAGACTGTCTTCTTTAGTAGCATCTCTTTTTTCAACAAATGTTCTCACAGTCCTTCAGATCTAGTAAGTTTCTGATTATGATTTTCCCTCCCTTTAAATATTCTTCCCTGAATGTTCGCGAGTGCAATTGTCTTCTAGAAATCCTGTTCATAGTGTTAACCCAAACTAATTTTAGGAATCTAATTTAGTAGGTGATTCAGAGTCAAGACTAACTCAGTCATTCTGATCCTCTCTAGAGTTATGTCTTTCTCTTCAATTATTATAGGTTTATAAGCATATATATAATAAGTATACGTAATAAGCACACTTAGCCATCTATGCAGAACGTATACATACTTCCCATTATGATGAAGATTATATTATTTTACATGTGCCATAGAGATGTCAACTCGGATGTTGGACAATGCCATCCTTACACTACAGCCCAAGTGAAGTGGCTACAGCTTGAGTAATCAATAAATATGTGCTTGTGGACAGCCATTGGGGATGACCGATCTTTGTAAGGAGATGATGATGGAAGAGTTTAAAGCCAGTCTATAAAGGTGAGAGAGGAAGGTGAGATGTATTAATATAACAGAGAACTCCTAGTGTTAGTCTGGAAGAAATAAAGTGGGAAATGGGGCTAAAAGACAAGTAAGCAAAGGTATGGAGAGTTGAGGTGCTAACTATCTTGCAAACCAAGCCACAGGAATAAACATAGGGATAACAAAAATAAGCTGAAACATCTAGACTTTTTGGAGAGCAGAGGCACTGATCCATTGCTGAAGATACAAAAAGCTGGTGAACACCTGAAATGTCTGACAATGTTAAGTCTCTGACAGCAAGGACATAATATTTTGACAAAAAAAAAAAAGGAAGTTAGGTGCCACAAAACTGAAGGAGGCATCTAGAAAGATTTGTGCAACCCAGAAAGGAGAAAAATATGGAGAGCGGGTGCAGACTAGTACGGAATAATGCATGAAGGAGGGAGGAACTATGAGCATGAAAGCTGGATATGGTACACATATATAAGGAGGAGTGTGTTTTCCCACTTTTGAGCTGGGGGCCAGGCAGGTTCATGAATGATATGGAGAATCAGGAACTGAACTGAGAGCCTGGTCACGAAGGAAAAAATGAAATGGCAGGTCATGTTGAATGTTTGTGCTGCTAAAATAAATGTATTATTCTAGAGAGAGATGAAGAAGAGTAGATATGAACAGAGCCATAGAGCAAAAAGTGGAAGAGTGGGAGGTGAAGAAATGGGACAATTAACAGGGAAAGATGCAGGTAGTGAAGTGAAGATGCAGAAAACATTATTTTTATGAGAAGTATTACAAGAATACAAGGGTCCAGGGATAATGTAAGTTTTCACATAAATGGACAGTGATGAGAAAGACAGATAAAGAGAAAGAAGAAGGGGAATCTGTCTGATGAACAGAGGGAGAAGGGGAGTGGGAAAGAGAAATTAAAATTTAAAAGTATACGTGAGTTTTCTGAATTCATGAAGAAAGGGGAGGCAGAAGCAAATCAATTTAATAAGGATAGAGTTACATGTCTACTCCAAATGAGGCACGAATCCATTCACTTAACAGACAAATGTGTTCACAAAGTCCTCACTGAAGCAGGTCATGAATAATCAGTTAATTATCTACACATTTCCGTTAGTAAAGAATGTTCTTCTACAATGTGCTGGTGGATCATAGATGTCTTGACCAAGGACAGTTACAGTTACAGAGAAGTCACAGTTACATGAGTGATGGACTTTATGAATGGAATATAACAGAAAAACAGAAATAGCAGTGATTCTTGCACCTGGTTTGGTGTTAATTGTAAGAATTCAACAGACAGCAAAGGACCTTCAGAGAAACATTCAGTTGTATTTATTTGGAGCCCTGTGTTTTTTCTTGTTTGATCCCTAAAATCAGTCAGCTGGATTGCATGAATAACAGGGAAACATTGGAAGAGTGATTTTATTAATCTGTTCCTCTCCTCACAGGATCAGAACAACCATCAGATTAGGAGGATTAATTTAGTAAGTGCAGAGGAAACCACAATCACTCTTTTGAAAAAGCATCTGCACAACACAAAGTGTCAGATAGCTTATGCATTAAAAAACATGGGAATGCTGACTTTACCATATATTCTACTCTGCTACAAAGTTCTGTGTTTTTCACACCCATTAAGATTTTATATTGAATTCTGAGTATTTTGATGGCCTGTGACAATTACATTTGTTCTCTATTTTTTAAGAATTTTATAATCTTATGGAAATTAGGGAGATATATAAATAACTCTCTAATAGATTGTAAGGGGTCTTTTTGTTCACTTGTAGCCTTGGTTTTCCACCAAGGAAATTAATAGGACCTTTTTTTAAGTCTTCTTGGGGAAGCAAACTTAAATTCCGCTGGTCCTGCAGGACTCTATAACAACACATCCTTAGACCCAGCTCAGGCACCAATTCTGAATGCCACCCCTGTCCAGTCTGCGCCTCTTGCTGTGGAGCCTGGGGTACAGAAATTAGAATGGGAAGGGTCAGTGCATATCTTTTCTCATTCTAAGGACCTATGTGTGTGCACAGGCCCAGGGCTTGGAAATGAATGTAGTTCAAGGAATATGCACACTATCTGTTCAGCCACATTCTCTTCCCACAGATGAAGCATCATCAGAGGAAATCATCTATTGCAAAGGAACTGCAACCAAATCATAACAGAAGGCCTGCTGCTTCTCACTCTACACTTGTTTACTCCTTTGTGGAAGGCAAAGTCCATGGCTCAGTTTAACTCAAGCAATAACATTTTATTGGCATGACAAAATCTGCTAAAGTATAAATGAAAGAGCCAAGATCCTCAGAGGTTCTGCACAAGGTAAAAAAGACCTGTCCCTAATTTTCCTGCTCCCTTCTGCAAGTCCCAGAGGAAACAGAAGTTATTTATCCCAGTTTAGTGGTAATGATTTGGAAATTCCTTCCTCAGGAGGATATGGCATCACATTCTTCTAAGCTACCAGGTCCCAAATACAGTTCAGCGGTTCCTTCTGCATGCTTATCCAAGTATCCTTAATTTTATATTGTTTTCTATTAAAAAAAAGCACAAGGATCTTAATTATATAAAGCTTTTCCTCATGCTGTGATGCTAGAGAGTTTTTATTCATTCAACTGACAAGCAAAGAACATTAAAGAATGAGAAAAGTTATTTGTCTTGTTTTTTCTACTAGGTTAAGGCAATGGAGCTACAAGAGTTTGTACTAACCAGAGAACTTGGCCCACGTATTCTAAAAAGTGAAATAAATGCCTTTCCCAGCGTTGTGAATCTCAGACTGAAAAAAGTCATACTTAACAATTATGAGATACTCAAATATACCTCAAATATTTTTGCTTGCCATATTTGTTTTAATCTTTTGTGACAGACTATTCACATATTTTGGCACAACTACAAAAAAAAAGTATATTAAGAAGAAAAGGAGAAAAGGTTAGTCGTAATACAATAATTGCAGTAGTTTGTGCTATTAGAAATGCCCTCACCATATCTACCAAAATTATTCATCTAAAAGATCAAAAGTATATACGAATATTGGAAATTTTCTCTAAAATAGAAAAATTAAACAATTCCAGATCTTTCTATCTTTCCTCGTAAGTCACCCTTTTGAGACTGCTGGTCATTCTCGTAGTCTCTGGATCTTTTTTTAACGAGCTAATGTCTCCTGTGAACTGGTGAGATTTCAACTCCAACCATCCAAAGATTCAGAACAAGCTACCTCAAGTATCTCATGGATTATACTTTTGTTTAAGTGCTAAAATTTATGTTCACCTTTTTCACCTCTGGTTCAGGTCTGGCTGTCTGCCCTCTCTTCCAGTTCTTCCCCACCCAGGATCATTTAGTTCATTACTCTTGCCTAGGTGGAAGAACTTGCACCTGCCTTCAGTGGAGTGAAACCTGTGTGTCACAGTCACTTTGAGTTTGAAATCTGTTCCCCAATCTGCTTACAGCCAGACGGAGCCTGGTGCTCTCTGTAGATGTCATTAGCAAGCTCTTGATTCCATTTTCCACACTGTTAGTGGAACTACTGTATTATTCAGGACCTACTGGACCTAAACAGATGCATTTGCTACATCATTCTGTTTTAGGAGTGAGTCATTGATAATCATGCTCTTAGTACAGGTTTCTGCTCCGTTTTCTCTTTCCGTTACCTAATCCACGTTTTCACAGTCAGCTTGTGAGATGTCTTGTAAAGCAGTGTCAAAAGCCTTCCTGAAGTCAAAATACATATATATTTACTGCTTCTGCTTTACCTACAAGTCCTGTTATCCACTCCTGCAAGGAAGTAGAGAGGTTTAACATGATTTGTTCTTGAAAAATTGATTTTGCCTGCTGCTTGCTGTGTTTTCATCTAGGCTTTTTTTTTTTTTTAAATTATTATTTGTTTCCCTGTTTACTGAAGAATTAAAGTTAAGCTGCTTAGGTCCTTAAAAAAGGCCTTTCCTTTTCTCCATTTTTAAGGTAGGACTAGGTTTCTCTTTTTCCTTTCTTCCAGAACCTCATCCATTGCCCATGAACTCTCAGAGTGAATTTCATTGATACTAAAAAGTTTGATAACTTGTTACTTTTCACTCGCTCTCAAATCATTACTTGTTTTTGGATCTTGTTATAAGTGTGTAGAATTCTCCTCTTGCCTTTCTTTTCTTTTTCTTCTTTTTTCTCTTTGGTGTCAACAGTTTATTTATTCCCTGCAAATCAAGTTCTGGCCATAGCATTGTAAACAAAACTTGGGGCATACATCTGAGCCACTACTCACTACATCACAGTCCCAGTTCCACGGGACAGGAAGAGTGGCAAAGCTAGGATGCTGTCATGGTTTAACCTGGCAGGCAGCCAAACCCCACGCAGCTGCTCACTCACTATAAAAACTTTCTTATTCCTATATGTTCTTAGCTTATAAGTTTGCTAAAAGTCAGCTGTTTAAGATGAAATTTGGAGTTATCTTCGAGCTTTAAAAATTGTTTTTTTCATTTTACCCAAACTAGTCCTAGTAGTCCTAATTCCAGACTAGGGAAGTATAATTTATTTAGCCATGTAAAAGCATTCTACTTATTTTTTCTGACGATAGCACACTCGAAATTTAGTCAGGTGTATTTTTAGGGTCATGGATATGCCTTTTGCCAGCCATCTGAAAATGTCTCCTGTTTACAAAGTGATATCTTAGCATTCTCATATGTTCAGTAGAGATTTCTTTGATTTTTGGTTTTCCATTCATCTTTTTCAAAGATTTCCTCTTCACTGGAACAGGCACAGCACTTTAAGTCACCCATAGGTGACTGTTCATGTTCTATTGCACCTTCTACAAGTGCTGGTGTGACTTGATAATTCATTAATATCACAGAGATGTTAGGAAAGCCCCTTCTTATGCTAGTCTTCAAAAAGAAAGCAGGGTTTTTCTTGCAGTTTTGTTGAAAATTTGATTTGGGTACTGAAACAATTTTTGTTTAGCAGTCCATTTTAATTCCTATACCTTTTCTATAGATATATGTCTATACAGTCATTCCTTACCCTCTCCCCTGTTTAGTCATACCTAAAGAAAGAATTTTGCACATGTTCCTCTTGGATAACATCACATTTTCAGAAGTGATTCATCTATCATACTGTAGGCATCTTCTTTAAGACAAAAAGAACCACACCCAATAGAAGTGCTCTTTTTCATTGCACCTGTTCAGTGACCATAAAAGAAGTCAAGGACGTTTAGCTTAGGACCTATAGTCTAGACATCTGTAGCTAGGTGTCTCATTCCCTGAGAGGTTAGTTGGGGAAAAAAAATTAAAACTATGAAACTCATATTTTAATCTGATAGGCAAAGGTATATAGAATTAAGACAGTAAAAATATTTATTGAGCCTATTTAGCATAAATTAAAATTTTCCTTACCAGTGGAGGGCCTTACTCTCATGGAAAAAAGCTTCACTTATGTAGAAGTCAGAGAGGGAACCAGTACCAAACAGTTTTAACAGTGTTACCCTTATTTTTCTGAATGTGCCACAGGTTGGAGTTTTTTTGTTATATTTCTAATAATGTCATCATATTTATCATTAAAATTTTGAAGGTATGGTAAGGTTAGGCAATGTTTTAAAAAAGCATTAATAGTTGGGAATTCTTTGCCAGCACTTCAGAATGTTTTAGATCTAACTATCACACTGCATGCATCAGTCAGTCAAATGTGTTAGTGATAAAATATAGTCAGGACCCAAATGAATAAATGAATTATTGCTTTTGCAGAATAAAACTAGTTTCTGATTCTGCGGACATTGGCTTTGATAAATACAGCTGCCACCTAGGATAAAGATGATATTGCCTTTCAATATGTGGCCTTATTAAATAGAGATCTCAATATAGGTCTTACTATAGCACGTGGGATATATTTGATTAGTTACCAGAGTCACTCAGGGTGCATTGGTTTTATTCTCTTTAGAGTTGTGGGCTGGGAGCTCTTTTTTTCACAATGACCTACTGATTTCAAATGGCTATTTGACATACATTGTTCATTAACATTTCATATCTTCATTGATAAGGGAGATAAATAGTTCCCTGGGCTAGTAATTGCCTATGGAGTTCAATGCCTTCAGATGAAAGAGTCCAATACACTTCTGACTAAGCAGATTAGAAGCTCTTTTAAGGATTTTGGATTAGTAGGAATCCCTAAATGACATAAACCTAAGGTTAGTTCTACAAAGGGGCTTCATGCTAGTCTTTGCAATGTAAGCCTCTGGGTTTCTGGCACTCAGTGTGGCATCCAGACTCTGCACTAGATGCTTTTGTTACTCAGGTAATGCCTGAAGAAAGTTTGGTGTCTTACACTGGCGATCATAAAGACTGAAAAGGAATGCCTGACTGCATTACTCAGGGCTAAGGAGAACCTTCTTTTGCTGACTCTGTTGGCCATAGTCCAAAACCTTCTCCAGTGGAGTTCCTTCCTCACTTCTTTTAAACCTGGAAAAGCAGGGTGTGACTGCTGCTTTTGTACAATTGACGACTGAGTAGCGTCAACAAATACCCTGAACATGGGAGGCCTGAGTTTGATCTCTCCCTCTGCCTACAAATTTTCAAATCCGCTTCTCCATCTTCCTGAAAAGTGCCAGACCATTAGTGTCAGATGGCTTATGAAGGCGTCACATTCTGTGTACTATGTGTCCTCCTGGTAAAAAGCAGAAAGCACTGCAGAAGAAAAGCAGCTCCCTAGGGCACAGAAGTGGCTAGTGCACAGCTCGCAGGACTGAGACAGCTGGATCCTAGCTGAGCTCTGGCTACCTACCAGAATAGGTGATACAGCCACCAAATTTTGCAAATAGAGTAAATGTTTGGGTGTTATGGGGGAAGGTTGCAAGGAGATCAGCTACCACAATAATTCTCACATCGACAAAAGAGAGTGCTGTCTCTAGTTTAGTGAAGAGATAGCCAACTATCATCTGCTGTGCTGTTTATATGCCTGTTTTCCTCTTTTTTCACTCCCATTAACAACTTACTGTTTCATTAAGCCAGTTGATTCATCATTTGAGAGTGGAGAAGTACAGCTCACTGAGCACCCAGACAGTTTAATTTAATTTTCTCAGGTTTCTAGATGGGGGCTCAATTTGATGTGACCCCTTGAAATTGAACCCAGTCCTTGCTGTTGCTAATCAAATCCTGGCAGACTGTTACATCAGTGAGAAGAGTTTTAAATTGTAGTAGCATTAGTTTGTAAAAAAGTTTATTTTGTTAGAGCTGATGTGATAATGAACCTTCTCTTTATTCATTTCAGCAGATAGAAAATCTGATCTTGGATATAAACAGCTTTGTAGTGAGGAACAAAAAATGAGTTTACTTCTTCATTTATTCATGGAAAAGTAATTTCAGTACAAGGACAAAAGATGGAACATCTGACTTTCAGATGTTAGGGTTTTGCCTGTTCTTTCTAATTTTTGTTTGTTTTATTTCATTTATTTAGTGCTATTTTGCACTTGAAAAATTAGAAAATTTTTTTTCTCTTACTGAGGTACTCTTATCTGTTTCTGTGTGGAAGAGCCTCCGTCTTCAGTTCAATCATTTGGATAGAAAGGTGATGAGTTATCCCTTATGACTTTCTCAGCACTCTGCTGCATTCATCAGAGGGTGCATAATTTTGACTGCAATGAATGTAACGTACATACTTTATAGGAAAGTAGGGTTTAGTTCTCTAGTAGGGAAGAATTTGTGCTGAAGATGAAACCAAGTTGCTACACAATTAAAGAGCTGTATATTTCAAACAGAGATCAAATCTTACTTTCAAATTCATATGTTTAACCCATGGAATTGATATTTCACCAAGTCACAGACACTATATATACTATGGACGATAGTTTAACAGATAAGGTTTTTTGAAATATTTGTTATTGATCTTAATGATGTAAAATGCATAGCTTTGTGAACTGAGTCAATATAAAATTCATTAGTCTTCAAATATAAGTTTGGGAAAGTAAAAATTTTGCACGGCCTTTCCAAATTATTTTCTGTTCTTTCAGCTTTTCTCAACTAGCAGAATGTACTTTAAGGGTTTCATTTTTCTCTGAACTATGAATCTGCTGCCCAAGGCAAGAACCAAGAGATGTGTGGTCAAATCCAGTATAGCAAGTCTTATTTTCTTTGATAATGGCAACTTTGATCTGCCCAAGAAACCTATACTGGGAAATGTTCCCTGTGATTCTCACTGAAGCTTAAATTGATTAAACCAAAAACAGAAACAGAAAAATGCTTTGCATTGATTTGCTGTTTACAGTCTTGAGAATTACAATATCAAGCATTTTTCAAAGGTGACTAGATACAGCATAAGCTCAGTGGAGAAAACATACTACAATCAGGATTTAATATAGACTCCAGTTAAGCTCAAACCAGCAGTTCTTTGAACAGATCTCAAGAACTTGTTCTGCAGAAGATTTCAGTGTTTCTTTAGAAGATGACTCCATATTAATGATGGTCCAATATTAATGGCATAATTAATGACACAACTCAATATCATCAGGGGTTTTCTATGTTAGAGCTCTATTTCTGTTTCCAGAGATTTCCAGTGTTATAGCTTGCTGTTTCTATTATTTTATTTATTTTCTGTTTGCTTTTAAACATGTTTCACCGAAAATATAAGACAAAGATAATTTTATATTAAAGAAGTATTAAAGAATATATTCTAACTCCACAAACATGAGGAAAAAGAATAGCCAGGACAATGTCAACTACTTTGGCAGTTCTCTTTTTTTTTAAGATCTCTGTCACTGTTCCTAATTATTAGTCATATTACTATTTTATGAACAGTGTGTTGTATTCATATATTTTTTCCACACTAAACAATGTCTGATACTGTACTAACTTAAAATTAAACACAAATAATACAGATATCTTCATCTACTAACGAAATACAGTTATCTCAATAACTTGCCATCTGTTATCAAAAACTTGGGTTTATTAACACTTCAGTAATGGAAATAGGGAATACATTAACCTCCAAGAAAGTTTGGAAGGACCCATTCCTTAAGACTACTAGACTTAAAAATAAAATTAGTGAGAGACTTCTATAACATTGACCCCTGTCTCTGGATAGCAGGAAAGCCTTAATGAGCTCCAAATGGGTCTATGAATAAAGCAGAAGGTAAGATGGAAAGGACAAAGGAGGATGTGGTACACAAACTTCCAGCTTCTGTAGCAGCTGTTTTCCTCTGAACCTGCTTTTACTATGAAGAGATTTGAGTGTTGGACATTTGCCCACTATTTCAGTGTTCCTATTTGCAAACCATGTATCAAATTAAGGACTGTATTTTTTAATTCGTAAAAAAAAAAAAACTTCTCAAGACAGAAAGACTATGGATTAAAATACTCTTTTTTTAAAAAAGTGATTTGCTGTAATGTTTTCTAAAATCTCAATGAGGGGGAAAAAATCTGAAAACATTCACCTTTACTTTTCCTACAATGTTATCTTTTTTGATGACCAACGGCCATCTTTATTACATCCATTAGCATCGAATGCATTCTGCAGGCGTTTCAAAATTAGACAGAATTCTGTCTGTCTGTGGCAGAGCAAGAACAGGATTTTCATTTCTGAAAGAAAAACACATTCATGAATAACTACGTTTTCATTTTTTGTAATATCAAACAGAAAAAGAGAGGAAATTCATTTTGGATTAAAAAAAATATTCTGGGAAGCCAGAAGAAAAATGTTAATAGTAAGCAATATATTTGTTTATCTAAAATAGAACACTTTGAGGTTTTAGCTTATATTTTTTCTTCAATGTAACAAAAGATAAAGTAAATTAATTGCATTTTTGAACCGAAAAATTAAAGCAATTTCAGAAACCTTAAACTAGTTTTCAGAAAGGTCTTTAAAAAGCCTCAAGTGAAACAACTTTGCAACTGATAAGAAACTATTAAATATTTCAACTCCAAAAGCAAAAAAAAAAAAAAAAAGAATGTTTACAATGACACTCCAAAATGAAAGTTCAATGTGTTTTTGTTGTTCTAAAAATGATCACGTGTGATGTCTCCAATGGACTTGTGCTTTACTAATTTGTGATGGTATACTTGGAATATTTTTTTTCGGCAGCATAGAAACCCAATGATGGGTTTCATTTGAAGTTTATGAAATAAGGTGAGATGCAGAGTAATCTGCTGTGGATTGCCCCCTGTATTTGCTTAACGTATTATGGTTTGCTACCAATTTACGCACTGCAACTGCACTGCAACTGCATCTCTTAAATGACTTTCTGATTAAGAAGAGAAACTAAAGGTAGGTATAGACTGCATGTGTGGCTCCAGGTTGAGCCAACAGTAGCTACGGGATTGTTCTTACAACTAACCCCCCAGATGAGGCTACCACTCTCCTTACTTGAGATCTCAAAAGCCTCCGTAAAGTGCAAGTGTGAACTTATTGCTGGGATGAGCCAGACTGTGGGTCTTAGTATACTTTGTGTAGATTACTGGGTTTATGTGACCAGTTTAGACTCTCACTTGTCTGTGCAAGATCTCTGTTATGCCGTAGCAGACTTAGGCTAACATCTAAGGCTTAGTGAAACTGAGGGGCATGTTCAAAAAACCAGTTGCCAGCAAACTTCACCAAGGGACATGGTAACTTTCTTTCTTCAGTGACAGGAGAGCTCACAGTGGCTAGGGCCCCAGCTGAAAACATCTCAGCTATTATTTGCCTTGGTTGGGTGTTATGAATCCAGGCCTGCAACAAACTTTCAATTTGTACTGAGAACTCATAGTATTTTTTTGAAGGAAAACAGAAAAAGGGAGGTTTCTGCTGCAGACAATTGCATGTCTCCTCTGCTACTGCAGTTGTAGAACCTCATGTCTACTTTGTAAATAAATTCTGACAAGAGGGTATCTCTCTGTTACCATTTTGTGCTCCAGTCAGAAAATTGGTCTTTAATATTATCCATAACTACTCCATGTTAATTGCATGTATAGAACGTGATTCTTTTTTTTTTTTTTTTTTTAATAGTAGCCAGAAATTCTGCTTACCTGGAAAATATACTAAAGTCGTTCTATGACACCATAGTGAGATATGTAGTTTGTGGAACCTCATTTTTCGATCAATGAGAATTAAGACTAGAACTTTCAGCCTGCTTAAGATACATGGAAATTGTGAATACTTTGTTTCTAGGCTGATGCTGCACTTTAATGTCCATGCAACATATCTTCAACAAAGTGTTTTGGATCTCAGATCAAATTATTTGGATGAGATTGGAGCTCAATTGCCCTTGTGTCATAAGACAAACACAGGACTATTTTTCACCGCTTTCTAAAAAAGACTCTATCTGAATGGCAAATCAGCTGCACCAAGACAATGAGCAATAGAACTTATCAGAAAATTTAAAATCCTGAAATTAATTACAGCTCTGACCTTATAATGTTGAGAAAGGACTTTTAGTGTTATAAAGGAATGGAAAAATAATTTAACTCACACTGGTAGAGTGACTTCTTAGGTTCAGAATTCCTTTATTTCTGTACAAAATTACAGTACACCATCCTCAGCTAATAAAGTAGTCCAGTATGACGGCAAGGGGATACGTATACTAAAAGACAGCATCCATAGATAATCAGTGATTTGATATTAATTCTTTTCCAAACCCAAATATCTCCTGATGCTTATAGTTTTTAAGCATCTCTATTTGATATAAAAACAAATCAGTGTTTTCTGTTTTGTTTTACATTTGGTTTTTATATAAACTGATTTTTAAAATGGCATTATAATGTTGGATTGATGTTTGCACTAAAAATATATTCCACAACTTGTTATGAAAAAGGACTTAAATTCTTTGTTTATTGGATTTGAAGGATTATTTTTTTGTCTATAACACAGAGAAGACTGTGTTCCTTCCTTTTACTGACTGTGAAAATAGAAAATGTTCAGTTACTATCAGAGAACAGTTACAAATAGTGATTTATTAACTTGGAAATCAAAATTTTTTAACCAAAAACTCAGGTCAGATCATCAGTTAATCTGAATTTTCAAAGCTTCAATGACTGCAAGAATATTGCCAGACCTCTACTAGCTATGACTCCTGCAGGAAATGCACATTTTTTGAAATGAATACAGCACAGGGGATGCAACACAGGGCAATGTTTTACTCCTCAACTTTCTTCCCCGTTTTCAGAATGACATTAATATGATTCAAGCTTTCATTAGAACTGAGCTATCAGATGGCTTCTTGTGTTGAATTGTTCAATAACATTGAAACATTAAGGGCTAAATCTGGTGGGAGATGGCATTGTTTCAAACCATTCTTGCCTAACTATTATCAGGTTGGTGCCAGTGCCTTGACATTTTTACCAGGCTTCAGTGAGAAGGCTTTCAGACCACAGTTTGAATTTCTAAGATGATTTCTTAGAAGATAATACAAATTAATTATTTTGTCTTTCACATATTCTAAAGTGTCTGTGTGCAGTAGTTTTCTGGGTATGAAAGAAGCTTAGGGAGGAACAGGAAACTCTGTTTGCATTACCAGTAAAGACACAATATGTTTTCTGGTTCCTCCAGGGGATTGACAAGACTGTTTCAAAAGAACAGAAGATTGGCCAGACCAACCAACCATCTTCACAGTATGTATTACTTCTGACAGTAGTCAGTAGTAGATGCTTAGGAAAGAATATACGAACATTACAAGATTATAGTGAATGTTGTCCAGAATATTCTGCCAACCTTCAGCAAATACACTACTCAGGAATTTCCTCAGCTAGAGGGGAGGTGTTCCTCACCTCGTGAGAACATAATTTTACTTTCTGAGGACCTTGCTTTTGAACACATAGAAAGTTTTGACATCCACATACCCTATGGCAAGAAATTTTAAAGTTGAACTGCATGGTGTCTGAAGAAGTAGGTGTCACATCTTGTTTATTTTAGACCTGGTAACCCTACTTTGTTTGCAAGGTCACTCATTGCTGCAAATACCTCTATTAGATCATTCTTTGGTAACTAGTTCTAGTTCCCTAGGATGAGGAATCCTTATGTATTTGATCCTTCCTCATAAGGAAACCACTGTGTGCGTTTGATTTCTTTGGTCACCTTCCATTGATCCCTCTCTATTTCTACCATATTCCTCAGTGATGGGGTATCAGAACTGTACAGTGTTCAAGATATGGGAGAACTATGATTTTATGCAATTAGACAGTGATATTTTATGCTTTGTTCCTTACTCCTTTTCCAGTAGTTCCTGACATTTAATTTGCTTTTTTTCACTGCTGCTGAACATTGAGGTAGCATTTTTATAGAACAGTCCAGTTCCTAAGTTCATAGGGTATGCACAATTTATGACTGTTTATTCCCATGTGCATCAACTTAAACCTGTCTACACTAAATTTTATTTACTGTTTACTGCTTACCCTCTATTACTACTATGCTAATGCCAGTGATGCTTATTTATTGAGTCTAGTTAATTGCCTCAGCTGTGCAGGGTAGAGATGTAGTTGCTAAGGAGAATGATAGCCTAAAATAAAGACTGCCATAAAATGAAAAGTTGTTATCTCAGAAACATGTCTGATCTTATTAGACACATATAGACAATATATTCACATATTGGACCTGTTGATTATTTCACTACTCATCCAGTTTCCCACTTCTATTTCTTTTAAATATCCACAGATGTCACAAGTACAAAATAAAAACATAAAAACTATGTTTCATGTTTCAAATTAATATAAGACTGGGAAAGAGGCGCTCTTCATACCACTACCAGTCTAGGACATTTATTCTATAGTTTCACAGATTTACAAAGAAGTTACATCTGGGTTAATTTTTCCTGTGTGTGACATCTCATTTCTATGGCTCAGAGCTTATGTGTAGAGATTATCAAATGTCAAATGCAAATGTAAAATGGATCCACGTTGTACAAAATAGTCTTTTACTAATGTTGAGCTGACTGTTCCCTTTAAATGTTAATGAAACTGTTATAATTACTGAAATACCAAAACAGCCTAAGAGCTGGAGATCACAGCTGTAGCCCATTACTCGTAAATTACTCGCACAGGCAATATCTTGGCAGAAAGAGTTGTACAAGAACTTGTTCATCATGTTTCCTTTTTAAGTAAGAGATGGAGACCAAGTATAAAGAGCACAGAGAGAAGACTGAGGGACTTTCTTGTTATACTAAAGAGGTATACACATTACCTCCAACCAAACTCCCTATCTCCTCACATCCCCCCCCCTTTTTTTTTCTGAGACACGGAATCCAGATTATATCATAAAAACTATTGAACATACAGTAAAAGAAAATAAGCTTCTCTAAAACTCTTTTTTTTAATAAAGATCCCCTTATTACATTTTAATCTGAAATTTATAATTATGCTTGCTTTTTCTTTTTTTTTTTTTTTTAACAGCAAAACTCACTATGTCCAAAAGGAGACAGGCAGGATGGGAGGAAAGTGAGTTAAATAATGGGAGGGAGGGGGTTACTGTTGCATTTTTTGTGCGATATTTTTTTAAGCCAGCAAGCCTGTGGCACAGATGCAGTGAAAAGGAAAATAAAGTACTTGAATGGGGTAAGTAACCTCAAGACAAAAAATGTCTAAGGGCTATGCAAGCATAACTAGGCAGTAAAGAACCAGTGATATCTATACTAAAGAAGGCTGGTGACACCTTGATTCTTTGATCTGTGAACTGTGTGACAGGCTTGCAAACGGATAGTTTATTATCTGGGAGGTGAATAGCAAAGTCCTACAGCGTTTCACAGGGTTAATATGTATAAAACAGCCATTTAGATGTGCACTAGGAATAGAGCGTGGGAGGAGTTTGCTTCAGCATGCAAGGAAGTTGTACGTGCGTCTGTGTCTATATGTATGTCTATGCATATGTGTTTGTGTGGAGAACTGCGCGGTACCCAGCTGGTCACAACAGCTGCAACTGGGAAGATCCGTACCGAAGCTGACCATGGAATTGCCAAATCCTCTTAATTCACCTTCTGATGACATTGAAGGTGGCCCAAGCCCGATCAAGACCTTGTTCTTATTTTTGCAGAGGATCGCTATCGTTACACTCCATTTAAATTCAGGAATAAGCATCTCATGACGCCATGCTCCACTGCATCGGAACTGTATGAGCAAGGCGGTCTTGCAGAGAGAGTGAGAGACAGAGAGAGGGAGATACTTCCCAGGCTGAGAAGAAAACGAGACACTATCTGGTTTTGTTGTCTGTGGGTTGATTTTTTATTTTTTTTAAAGAAATCTGCAGCTCGAAGGTATTGGAGTAATGTTTCTGTAAGCCTTGTCTCAACAGCAATAAATTTATTTGTATCAACAGCAGAGCCAGATAATTCTGCTGTTGTTCTTACAGGGATCTGTTGTTTCATGGATCACATAGGGAATTCCAAAGAGCAACAATCTTCGTGTTACCTGACATAATAAGAGCTTAGTCATCCAAGGCAAATAACTCGTCTTTGAAAGGAGCTTACATCTCGCCTAAGCTTATTTAAGTGGGCAGTCTTTCCTCAGGTGCAGACACTTGATTTCTTTTCTTTCAGTCATTTTTGAAAGTATGTTTGGCATGCAATGTACTATTGATGTGTGGTATTTTTATTTAGTTATTTTTTTCTGGTTTCTTAGGAGGTCTCTTCTTGTTAGACACAAGTAAATGTGAAACTGCAAAATAGTAATTATTGATTCAGGGATAGCAAAGACCTTTGAAAGCATGTTGGTATGTGATGAGTACAGGGAGACTATCTGGATTTTTCCATCATCATTACTCCACATCCATGTAAGTCTGGAACACTCAAAAGCCAGTCATGGTAATATTTGGAAATAAAATTGACAAAAACATTGCTCAGATAAATGAACACTAGCATGATAAAGCATTAGGAACTTGTTTTTTTTTTCAATTATATTATTCTTGAAGCAAAAAAGAAAGAGTTCATTGAAGTGAACAGTTACAAATGGATACAAAAATATTTTGTAAAGAAAAATACACTTACAATGGAAATGAAGGGAAAAAAGATCTTATACCTTTGCTGCATGAAAATAAAACTGTGAAATACTCAAACTTACATTATTGAAAATAATTCAGTGATTAAAAATCTGAAATGAGAAAAAAAGTAGAATGACGACTTTGCTTGCCTGATATGGTAATTGGGTAATAAGATATATTTTACTACAAGTCAATTTCCTCATTCCACTTACAAGTACAATATAGCTCTGGCAAAGTAGCATCTTTACGGTCCTATGGATTGACATCACAAAGCCACAGTCTTCTTTTGAAATCTATGGAGCTGTGATAAATCTTCATGGCTCTGTATTCTAAAAGAAGAAAGGATTAAAGAAAGATTTTCAAGAGTGGCATATTACCTCCTCTACACTATTTGAACATGAAAGGTTTGCATTATGGTCTAGCAGTTATCAGTTTTTCTTGGGATTAATAATTAAATAGAATTTATAGCAACAGGAAAATAGTGTTACGGTATAAAGATTTAAACAATGGAAAACTGTTTAAACCACTGGGCTTAAAAATGGAATTATAGACTATGCGTATAAGCAGTATGTATAGAAAATCTTCTTTTAAGATTTATGTTTTCTAAATTGTATCCTACATCATCACCAGAGAGAACCATAGGAAAAAAAAATCTTAATAGAACTATCTTTGTTTCTTGATATATAATGTCAAATGTGTTATAAAAGACACCAACTGTCATTCACAGATGCAGATCACGGATTATCTGGCTGAGTTACCATTCTTTAAGAAGGGCGTCTATGATTAGTACTGCTCTCTGTATAGCTCCAGGAGTCTTCATTTGGATCTCACTTAGGAAATTTTGGAATAAGTCATCTCTGGGAGAAACAGAAGAAAATAAGACCCAACTAGGGGCAGAGGCTGCTTGATGCAAAACAGTAACTGTGTTTTGGGTTGCAAGGACTGGTGGAAGAAAATCTGTGTTGTTTCCATGATAAAATTGGGCAGGTCAGGGGTTCTCGCTTGCTTGTTCTCTTGTTTTTCAAGGTGACTGGGAAATATTTCATACATGCAGGCTTTTGGGATCATTCTACAAGCAGACAGAAACTACACGACTTCAGTGGACATAAGTCTTGATCCCCACCATGTTATTTGGCAATGAGTTCTCCCACTCATTTGATTTCCAAGGTCCAGTTCAGCAATATATGAGGTCCTTATGTATTCCTGGACCCCTAGGCTGAACACAGTTTTCTGTCTCCTCTGTTTATGGAAGGTAAAAATTCACAATGAGGAAGTAAGTTCATCATCATTACAAATATTTGAAATCTAGCCTTTCTTCATATTCTACTCCTGTTTAGCTTTGTAAAAGGAGGGGTTCAATGTGTTGACAGCAGCAAAAATTTGGTGAAATTAAACTTTGATTAAACTACTAAGGTAAGA
>VZTQ01008239.1:189929-211051 GCA_013400755.1 Pelecanoides urinatrix | reverse complement strand
TATTTATTATTTTGGGTTTTTTTCCTTTGTTTCTTTTTCTTTTTTTTTTTTTTTTCAGAATTCATAATTTAGTCTAATTCTTTTCATTTGGCACAAAGAGTGGATGCCAAGAGCTATGATCCTCCCTTATTTATCAGTGTATCAGAGACTAAAATGTCAAGCAGAGACAACGAGTTGCTCACGGTAACCCCAAATTTTTTTCCATAGCAGAATACACTGGCTCCATTACCAAGGGATACCTTATACCTAAAGTTAATCCAAGTTTAAGTATGACAGGGCTCAATAAAGCCACATCAAAGTTGTATGCCAAATTCCTTTTATAAAGTCATTGAAATTTAACATGAATTTTTATGAGGTACTAAATCTCTCATAAAAAAAAAAAAAAAAAACAACAAATATGAAGCAGAACTTAATTACCACATCTGAATATGTATGGCGGTAAAATGATTACAATGCATTGATTATAGTATGTTTAATTTAACAGTCTAATATTAATGTCCCACATAAAGAAACTCGAAAGTTAAAGTTCATGGCACTAAGAATGCATTTGTCAAAGATTCAACTGTAACAATTTTAAGATATTTTAAACAGTCGTATAAGCTTGCTGTCTCTTTCACATCTAGGCTTGCAAATAGAGGGTTGTGTAACAAATCATCCTCTCACATAAGCCTATTACTTTACTGTTGTTTTTCTTCCTAAGCTGGTAACATCCACCTCAGAAAAACAGGTTTACAGGGAGTTCAAAGTCTTCCAAATATGTGTGAAGAAAATGTCTGAAGAGACTTCAAGGTCTGTGTCAAGCCATGGAAATGAACAGATATTCCTTGATCTAAAAGTAAAGCCAAAGCCCTCCTCATACACTCAGTATTAATGGTCTGGTTCTTTATTATGCTTGTGAACTATCCACACATAGGAGAAAGTTGAGGTTTCCACCCAGATAGGCAATTTGTTCCAGTCCACATCTTTATTTTAGCTGTAGAAACCTATTATTAGCTCAAACAGCAACTTTCCCAGTTGAAAACACATGTAACATTTTAGTAAGCTAGATTTATGTCAGGTAGGTCATGAACCTTTATTGTATTCCTGTGGTAAATAACATAAATAAGCAGAAAAGCTGTTGACCACTTGTAGTGAACTGGCTCCCCTATTTCAGTTTGAAGACAGTTTAAATGAAGCAAAAAGAGGAAAGTGTGCATAAAGCTGTAGAAGCCACAACAAATTGATTTTTTCCACAGCTTTTGTTATCTCATGGAATTTCCAGAATGAAAGAGCCAAACATAGTTCCAGTTGAGACTTCTCCTTCTATTTTAAGGAGAAATGATACACTTACCACAAAATATCTTGCACATATCCAAAGTCTAAACAAGTAACTGGGTAAACACTTTGCTAAAGCAACAAAATAAATATTTTTCTGCTTATATTTGTTGTTCATTTGTTTGCAGTAGCATTTTGCTATCTTCCAATTCACTGAGTTGGCAGTTTATATAGAGTTCTCTCTCTTGAATAGATTGCACTTCTCAAAGGATTATCTGTTTCATACCTGAAAGTATTACACAAAGGCTTATAATTAAGGGCATGGTTTGTGAAGCTAGGCCAGAAAAACTTTTAAATCCCTGGCATCTGCAAGCTTATGTGTCATACTTCCTTCAGTAGTGTAGGCGATATCTCCAATCTAACTTTCCTTCTTGGGCTTTCTTAGATTATTTAAAGCTATCTCACGTGGTTAGATCCTGCTTTGCTATGTGCAGTACAGTCATATTCTCAGGACATATCTGTATTGCAATCAGAAGTGTGACTCTTACATACATAAGCACACCTGTGGTAGCTTTTCCCTAGTGACTCAAATACCAAGAGAAATGCTGCAGCACTTCAGAAGTGACTGTGTTTGTTCTCCTGAGCTACTGGATATTTAAATGACTGGCCCACCTTTTTTACCTGTTATTTATATTTGACTTAGAATGGCTGAATGTGTGTGGATTTTGAACATATATGCTGTAGTTGCACTTGCACTTTTAATATGGCTTTAACCTGAGTTAAACTATCACTAGAAATATGCACCTCCAACTGTCAGTTCATCCCATCCTGAAATATGTGACAAAGAATGAAACACCATCTGCAAGGTTTTTTTCCTCCAGTGACTGTAAGGTGAAAATGATTAGCATAGATGATTAGCTTGGACCAGCTGTCTTACTTTCAGTTGGATAAAGTTAGATAAGGTGAACTTCATCCTGAATGATTAGTTTATTACTTTGCTGAGATGAATATTGAAGGTGATAAGGCTATTTAGAAAAATTCTGATTTCCACTGGACGGATGGGGATAGTCTTGCTTTTATCACCAGCACCCCCAACTGCCCACCACCTCAAGCAGAGCCACGACTTGAGTTTATGCATCCAACACCAAAAAAAAAAATGTTTGTTTCCATCTGGATCAGTTCCTTCCACTGGTCATACACTTACTTGAGCTTCTACAAAGGAAAAGGATTGAGCAACCTTAGGAGGACATGAGGAAAAGGGGGATTGCTTCTGCTCACAACTGCACAGATGTATGCTAGAACAAAGTGACTGTAAAACCATGGTCTCAAAAATACTCTTCATTGACATTCCTTCTTGGCTGGTTTAAGTGTATGCTGTCTGCTATCAATCCCAGCTGAGGAGCCTGACTCTCCTCCATTTAGTACCAAGAAAACTTTAGGGCCCTAAGTCAGGCTTGCAAATTCCAAGTCCAGAGAAGTCACCCGACTTTCAGACACCGCAGCACTGAGCATCACGATTCCACAGCACCTTTTCTGAACCAGAGCCCTTTAGCGACCACACCTTTCCTCCTGAGTTGTTGCTGATGTGGGATTGGATCCAACTTTGGCACACTTGTATTGCTAAACTTCACAAAAGAGGATACCAAGTCATCACTGCTCCTAGTTTTACATTGTTTAAAGGAAAATCCAGATGCTGATTTCCTCTTGGCAGCAAAATCCTTTGGAAGAGCCTTCTGGACCCTGAAGCAGTTCCTCTGAGTGCTCCTACAGCTGCATATGAACGTTCCCCACCAGCCTCGCACCTCTCTATGTCAGCTCTTTGGACTGCAGTTTCACTTTTTGAGGAGGGACGGGTAGGCACCCATGCAGAAAGGCACCCTGAGTGCAGAAAGACATCAAAGTTTTACAAAGAAATGTATTTGTCCAGTCATTCACCACCACCCCCAAGCATACATACACATGACCCAAAAACAGAACAAAAATTTGATAGAACAGGGGATTCTGTTGTAGACATTTTTTTTTTCTTTTTTTTCCATTTTTTTTTCCCCACTGCCTCCCACCAGGAAAGTGTTTCTGGAATATGGGGGCATATGTTCTTTTCTCTTTCTTTGTCATGACATTATGTTCCAAAAAAATGAAAATTCTGGAAATTTGCTGGTGTGAGATTTTATTTATCACATTCCCATTTTAAACAAATCTGCTAAATTTTTATTATGAAAAATATTACTTTATCTTAGTAAGTCAGGTATGACAGCCATCCCCAGCCATAACAATTATTTTTCATTATTTACAAAATGTATTTTAAAAAAATAACTTGTAATTAAGTTAGTGAAGCAGTTTGACAAACTAAGCATATATTGAATGAGTGAGCAGAAATGTTTAATCTGGAATGATTTACAGGGAGACCTACATTTAATTTTTTCTTCCAATGCAATGTTCTATAGTCTTAATCTTTGTACTTGCATATGTCAAAATAACAGAAGTTAGTCTTTAAAATGAATAGAAAAGCACAACAATCCACATTCCTTCTCTGAATATTCCTACATATGCTTGCCGGTGTTTTATATGTGTGCATATTTTTATGCAGGTGTTATGTGTACCTGTGGCAATCAATATAAATGTTTCTGATGGTGGGAGTTTACAAGGGATGTGACTTATATACAAAATATTACGTGTATGTTTGTTAGCATCCATTTGTATGAGCTGGAACACATGAACCAAAGCACTTTAATCTACAAAGATATTCCACACAACACAGCTTGGTTGCCATAGCATTTATCATGTAAAGTCTAGCCCCAGTTCATTGCTGAATTAAATAATACATCTCCAAGCATCTATATATTGCAGCACAAATTCAGTAATACATTCTGTGGCAGAGAACCCATGTCGATATAGCAGCCATTCCCACCCCACCAACCACGGGCTTTTTTTTTAATGTATTCAGCCATGTCTGGGATGCAGAGAGCAGCAGATCTTCTGCCTCTTATGTATATGCATTTCTGAATTTTTGGCTCCTTTTTGCTTAATTTAGAGATTAATTGAAATTGCTTTTTCTATAGCTCCCTGACCTTCATAGTAGCTAAATAACGGGCACAATTTTCCTCATTCTCTTACATAATGTGTGTTCTCTTCAAATCGGAATCTGCACTATATTTTTATAGGGCCATCAAATGTTAAAGGCCAGTCAGCTCTCCTCTGACACTTTTGTAATCAGGAAGACCTGGCAACTGGGATCACAGCCTTGGTTGTGGGAAGTCTAGGTTGAAGATGTCATTCTGCCTCAGATGACCTGTATGGCCTTTGGCATGGCCATTAACAGTATCTAAGCATCAGTGCGTGGTACTCATCTTCTGTAATGATGGACAGAGGTGTACCATACAACAGCACTGGAGAGAATAGCATTAAAATCTGCCCTTCCCTAGAATTTAGACATAAAAAGGCATGTCTGCATAACGAAATGAAGCACAACCCAGAAACAGTCAGGATGACACTAATACGATCTCTAGGTTTTCATGGTGCATCCCTTCATGCACATTTTAAGAGAAAACTGTGAACACTACAAAGTTTTGGACTGCAATTCAATTCTGAAAAAGTTTGAGCCATGTTCTGCATCATATAAGAAACCTGGTAATAAACTTAAGTGAAGAATGATTAATATCTAGACCCAAGTGAGAGTTAGGCATGCTATAGGTCTGAACTACTTGTACTGATCAAGACAGAAACATCTGGTGTGTCAAGCAGGAGGCGGTTCTTGGACTGCAAGAGTGCTTCTGGCTTTCACCTCCTAAATTCTGCCACTCTGCCATGTCAAGCATCTGAATGATTTCTCAGACAGCTGTAATTTTTAATATGTGTGTCTGTCAGTATGAACTGAAATGTGGCAAAAGACCTATACTGGTGTTTTGTATCACATTATGATACAGATGACATAATTTTGTTTTAAATGGGGAGTTTATCTTAGAAGTGGTTTCTTTATATGAAACAAGTAACTCACCTGCTGAAAGATGTGGTTGGGAAGGAGAAGAAAGAGGGGAATAGCATCTTCTGATTATACCAGATGAGACAGCAACAGACATCAGTTTGGAACATTAATTCTGACAGGCATGGTGGCTAAGCAATACTTGGAGCTGTTGCATTGAACTAGGTTGTGTTCCCAGATGTAACCTTATGTGACCTCAGTTAATGTATTTTTTAAAAATGCAAGAAATTTTGCTTTCTTCTTTTCTGTAACATGAATGTTGTGGGCAAGCACAGAGTAACAGTTTTGAAGCGGACAAGTTGTAGGATAGACACAGATTTAGACTTTCTAGTCTACTAGCCCAGTACGTTCTCCTATAAGCTATAGGGTATCATGAGGAAACCCATGCTCAATCTCCTATTAGTACCAATAAACTGGTACTGAAGAATTCATCAAATTCACATGTGCTGCAGAACGTGTCACTGAAACACATTGAGAGGCAGGGATATCAATCACTTCTGCCTATTCTCTACCTTTTATTACATATTTGGAGGTGGAATGTGGGCAACAAGAACAACTTAGAGTCTGATATCTATGTTGTGGAAGTGTCTAGTAAACCAACAGGGGTGCTGGAAGTTAGGAAAGGAGCAGGAATAATGGAGCAGCAATACTATTGACTTCTTATTTAATTTATATTTTAGGGTTTCATCTACATAAAATGATTATTCTTACTACCCATAATTTCATCAAAATTACTTCCAAATCTGCTCTTAAAATGTGGAATTGTTGATCTGTTTGTTGATTTGTCTGCCTTCTTTGAAAAGACACAATCTTTTGTCAAAACTTATAGTTAATTCTGTATTGTTTTTATTTATCTTATCTATTGTCTATAAGTCAGAGCATACTGATTTATATGAAAGCCAGCTAACACTGATAATTGCCCAATAACCTTAAATTAAAAAAGGAGCAGAGCATGAAAGAAATATAGTTAACTGCATCCAATGATATCATTAAGCCAAGCAGTGCAGGTTCAGACATCCCTCTGCACACAGAAGGGAAGAAAAGAAAATGCTAGGTAAGTGAGAAAAATATGACAGAAATAAGATCTAAAATAATGTTGATGGCACAGCTTTTTAATAGATTTCTCTATTTCACAATGTAGATTAATTTGTGTTCCTTCCTGTTGGTTCATTATAAACTTGTGTCATTGCTCCTTCTGACATCATCTTGTCATTTAAAGAGCAGCTTTCAGTAGTTCAAAGAGAGCATCTTAAAATAGTCATGCAAGTGTGGTGACAGGAACAAAGCAGCAGTTCTGAAATATTCAGTGCCAATCATTTGCATTCCAGCTGCATAGTCTATAAAACATTGTAAACGTTTGCTTGGAAACATTGTGTAAACAATAAAAATAAAATTATTCTTTAAATAAGCCCACTTGCTGAATTGTTTAAAAACAAGTGGGGAAAAAATTGTGGTATATGTTTAAAATAAGACATTTTACTAGGAGTCATTTTATCGAAGCTTCTGAAAGAATGGGAGGAAAGCATTTCTGTATTCACTCTAACCTCAGACAAAATTCTTAGTTATGACATCTGCTCCTCCTTTCAAATCACAAAGAATGAAATAAAGCCTTATTCGTACATACAAAGTCAAAATCAAGAGCATCCAAGAATCGGTCACTTAGACTTTCTAGGAAAGTGTGTAAACTGTATTGATATGAATGCTAGTTTTCCATATTTGGTGAATTTTGTAACATGGTAAAAAAAAAGAGGAACGATAATTTTCTCCAATAAATCTTCATTCTAACCAGCTACATAAAACAGGCAGGAAGATCATCTTTTTGCTGACAAATGTATTACTGATGATGAGTAGCCTCTGAATTTCCCTTTCAAAGCCTCATAAAGGTTGTGTGGAATAAAATGGCTATGTTTGTACTGCCATGGATGAATCCCAAGCTCATTTTGCCAGTCCATAAAAAATTAATCTATAGCATTTGCAGGATTACTGAAGCTTTTCATCTATCAATGTTTTTTTTTTTTAAAAAAGTACAGATTTATGTAATCTCAATGTCCTGCAAACACACTTCTCATTTTATTATCAGCCTTAAACTCAGATTAAAGAGTTTTGATGTTTCTTTTTTAAACACAACTGTACTCTTCTTATATTTTTGTCTTGAAATAGTGGCTGTTCATCATACTATAGCCAGGCCTAGAGTCTTTAATGCTAATCAGGTTTTGTTAAATTGAGTTAAATTAAGTAATGATTACTTCTTAATTTAAAAGATTCAAAAGCAATAAAAATTCACATACTGTGAGCCATGAATTCCTTTCTTACATTTTACAGTGAAATTTTTCTAAAGTCTCTACATATATATTGAGGTGGGGAGGGGGTTACCTCTCAGGTTGAGATCAAAAGCATCATTGCTTCCATATGAATGTATCAATGAGGAAAAACAATGAAAGTTTTAACCACATGAGGAGCTAATGATGCAAGGCTCCGTAGCCCGATGACAACCATGCAAAGAAACTAACATGCACAGGGATATTTTGTGTCCATAGGAGATATGGGCAAATGTGTCAGAATGTCTTGGCAGCAGAAATTAGTATTTATACTTCATATATCAACACAGCAGTTAGATTCCATCAAAAGGAATGGGCAAAGTATCACATTAGATGCCCACCAGTGTGAGTCACAAGGGACTTTCCTCAGATGGGTGTAGGGTCTGTTTTGAGGTAAGGAAAAATGGAAGAACTATCAATCAGAGCAGTTTTACTTATTTATCGCAAGGATAATGTCAACATTTACATCAATAAATATTTAAATACCTAGTTGTTTTACTGTCTGTTAAAATCTTAAGTCAGTATTTCCCATTGAAGGCCCAAGCTATGTGTCCTTTGAAAAAGAAGGGAGGGTTCGAGATGCAGTAATATGATATTTCCATTCATGACATAGGAATATAATTATTTCCCTTGGAAGGAAGGGGTTAAGAATGAGGGAGTTCAAAAAGTATGTCAGGGTTAGGACATGTAGGGGAAAATGGATTTTGATTTTTGATCACATATATTGTATGCAGCAAAAGGGTTGTTAAGATATTTCTGCATAACTTTTGCAATCATTTTGCATTCACTGTGTATTTCTAAAAAGTCAAAATTAAATAGTTAAATAATAATCTTCACAGGTTTTTGGTTTTTTTATTCAGCACATTTTTTATAATAGGTTTGTGCATGCATACAGTAGTTATGAATTATTTCTTTTTATTTTACAAGAAAATGTTGAGTTAGTCCTTGGGGTCTTCTTTTTCTCCTCCCCCCCCCCCCGCCCCCCAAAGAAATGTAATGACCTATACTTACTTTCAAAATATATAAGAAAAATGTTATATCAGATGTAGCACAGACCATCTTCCTGACATAAATATTTCATATGGAGATCATCTTTTATTTCTACAGACTATACATAATGATTAAAATCAATTGCTGTGATGCAAACCTACACCTGAGTTTCTCCCATCTCATAATATGCAATGAAATATTTTTTGGTGGTTTGTTTTACTAAACCATAGTACCTGATTCAAATGATTCTAACAAAGTTAGTAGACTGTAAAACAAAAAGTATGTTATAGAACTTTTCATCATACACAAAAAAAAGCTATTTTATTTACTTTATTACTTACAGTCAAGTGTTTTTTTCTTAAAATATAATTTATACTTAAAATGAAACCTGAAATATCCTAAGTTATTCTTCAGTAACTGATCTTCTGTCGAACCTCTATTCTTAGCCTAGCATGAATGAAGTTCTTTTGGAGTTTCACCTCTATGTGGGAAGCCCTGTAATCCTTCCAGAGAGAGATGGCCCCAGTGACCATTATTAATGTCTCTTTACTGCCCATGATTGTAAGGCAGCACCTATAGTGTCCCTTTCTCTTTTTTCTGTACTTTAGTTTACTATTTAGTTTTTAGTTTGTCGTGCTCTTTCTTTCCTTCTGTCTCTCTCTCTTTCATTATCTTTCTTTCTTTCTTTCTTTCTTTCTTTCTTTCTTTCTTTCTTTCTTTCTTTCTTTCTTTCTTTCTTTCTTTCTTCCTCTGTCTTTCTTTCTTTCTTTCTTTCTTTCTTTCTTTCTTTCTTTCTGCCCACCCACCCTCTCCATCTCTCCCTCTCTCTTTTGATTTAGCCTGTTTAATCAAAGCAGATAATTTATTTAATTCCTGGTACTTGTTAGTTCTATGATATAAGACCCTCTTTTCATCTGTTTAGAGGCCTAAAATGACTGAAAACTAGTTGCTTAATCTGCTGAAATCTCTTCTGCCATGTTAAATGGGGAAGAAACACTTTCCCAATCTACAGCAGTCACAGATTTCTGAAAGCTATTCAACACACAACTTCTTCTCAGAACAGGTCTCTAAGAAAAGGGAAGTTGGAGAGAAGCTGCATCTCCTTAATATGTCAGTAGGGGCTTTATCAGATCAGCCAAGTAGCTGTAGAGATTGCCTTTTGATTGAATTATTTATTTAGAGTTCTGGTTTCCCAAAATCTCACCAGCCAATTTAAGTCCTGTCCTAACTCTAAGAAAATGGAATGCAAGGAATGTGTGGTATCAAGGCTTGTATATGGTCTGCCTGTTCAGGAGGAAGAAACCTTGTAGCAAAGCAAGGAATCAAAGAAATTTACTAAGACATCTATAGTCAAACTGAAATTTATATCAATTTCCACTTCATAAATGTAAGTCTGTATTCAGTCTGATACAAGCTCTCAACTGAGCTCATCTGCAATATTTAATATCCTGGTCTTGCATAGCTTTACATTTATTGCTATGACAGTGAAGAAACCTGTGTCATTATCCAAGAGACAATTAATATAAATATAAACAGCAGCAATTAATCCATCATTTCTAACCTAACCCTCAGCAACTCCTGGCACCAATTAAATTACTTGTGGAACCAATATTTCAATCATAGTCAGGGTAACAGATAAGGATGGGTTCATTTAAAAGAAATGGGAGAGAGAAACACACAAACACTCTCCACCAGCACTGTGGAGTACATGTGCTTTCAGTCATATGAGAGGAGAAAAGGAACACTGCCACAGAAATTCATTATCTATGCATCCAACCATGGAAGAAGCCATAAGCAAATCTGACTGCAACACCTTGACACCTGTCATAGATTTTCCTACACAGAGTGCTTAATTGGTTTGTTCACTGTATTAAAGAGAAATCCACTTTTTTCAGGTTCTTCAAAGAAATACAACAGTCTTTACTTGATTGCTACCTTTCCCCGACAAGAGCAGGTGGAGAATCTGAGGAGGAATGTGTTACAGTCATCTATAGATCTTTGGTATCATACAGCCAAGGACCCAGCCTGGTACTTTCTGATGTACCTTGCTACTTTTCCACTTACTAGCAGTGGATCCTGGCACCTCTATGGATGATGAGTAAAAATTAGCTTCTTCAACAAATGTCAGAGCAAGAAATGTGCACGGGTGGCTTTCCCAGCTCAAACTTGATGTTGGAAAGGGGGCAAGATATGCTTAGAAGATGTGAGCTTTTTTCTGACGAGGATTTTGAATAAACGCTTTTTCTACGCGTTCCCTTCAAAGAATCTGGGCTGAAATTTTTTGTGAGTGGAGCAATGCATTTCCATACGAACACCTACGAAATTATTTGTTTTATACATGTTGTTCTCACACACTCAGGAATATTTCTTCTTCCTTTGGACATTAGACACAAAATGTGCATTTCCATTTATCCTCACAAGAATGTTGAAATGAAATTCAGCAAACATCATCACAGCAGTATGACTCTAATACTCTTGATGCTTAGATTTGATGAAGCTGTTGTTAGGGAAAGCAGTCCTCCTCATGGATTTTGCTTCAGAAAAATGGCCATATAGCTTCCTTGGAGAAAAACTGCTTTGAAGCAGTTTATACTATTTATTTTAGGAAAAACAAACACAAAACCAAACCCCCAAAAAAACCTTCAGTGATAGGGAGTTAACAGGTCTTTGAGATACTTTGCATTACCCATCATCTCTGCAACCAACACCACTAGCAGTTTCTGACCATGGTAATCAGTGGTAGTGAGTCTAGATTATGTATGGTTGTGATTACATATGAGTTTAGATTACATATGGTCTGAGTTTTCCACCATTCAGACAACATCTTTTTCCTGAAATTTCAATTTCAGCAGTGCTACTGTTGGCCCACACAAACCTGCTTTAGCTGTGATAAGAGTGTTTTTAATGGCTGTTATATAAGCCTAAAAATTAAGAGAAACCTGTAAGTTTCTTAAAAACCTTCTATTATTACTCTGTATTTCTTCTGTATCGACCTTTTATGTTGACCAATTTCTGAATCATCTCTTTCAACATTTTGGTAATCAAGATAGGCATAGTCCTGACCTAACCATGTAATAGTCCTTCCACTCAAGATGGCAGAAGTAAACAGAAAAATATTCTGACCTGGTAAATAACTTAAACCACAGACGAGAACACATGGATTTTGGTATGTAACTGCTTTTACATACTCATATGTCCATTCTTGTAAACAGCAATATGATTATATTTCCAATACTGCAATAGCATTCTAATACACCTGCAAAAGTTTTCCTTTATAAAACAATCAGAAATCCATTAGTGAGTTAGAAGTCCTCTTTTCTTCCAAAAGTTTGGACTAAATCTTTACAAATTAGTCATAATTTAATAAATAGTCTAAACTCTAGTTGCATTAGCACTTTTGATTTGTAATTTACCTGATATAATATTACTTAGTTTGGGGTTAAGCATCATGGGACAACAGTTTCAGTTTGGGAAAAAATCCCAAATATATTTCATGGTAAATATTTTGGCTAGTTTTTATATTTAGTATTGTAGAGATACAGCTGAAGGGAAACTAAGTCTAATGAAAACTTATTTGCACTGGGAATTGAGACTTCTTCAAACCTATGGAACTTCAAACTTTACAGACTTTTTTTTCTCATTTTGCTGTAACTACTTATCATTACTTGGTCCAAATATTTAAATGACTGCAAATCTTCTGACTCTGACTTTTTCTTTCCAAACTGTGAGTACAGCTATAGATTGGAAGACTGGTGTTTAGGCTTGATCCAAAACCATTAACTTCAATGGCCTTTGGATCAGACCCTTAGAGATCTTGTTTTCAATATCCTCTTTCCAGTAATATGTATTGCATAATTAAGTGTAGTCTTAAAACTGACCCCTGTGTCCTCTGCTCATTATTCCTTTCCAATTTAGTATGTTTCCATGCATGGCTACATTTTGTCTCTTGCTCTTTATCCCATTTTCTATCTAACACCTTGTCTTATCTGTGACTCTTTACCTAGTTAGTAATCTCTGATGTGGAACCTTGACAAATGCTTCTTGAAAATCCAAGTGTATTATATCTACAAAATTTCACTTATCTGTCATGTCAGTGTTATCTTCAAAGAATTCTAACAGGTTATTTAAGCATGACCTTCCTTGACTGAAGCTATTCTGGCCACCTTTAATGAACTATACTTTAGCAGGTATTCTCCTACTGACCTTTATCAAGATTTTTTTCCCTAAAGCTCATGTTAAACTACGTGGCTTACGCTTTCTTGGTTTATCTCCTAAGACCATTTTTTTCTAATAATAGACTTATATTTGTCACTTCTCAGTCCTCAGAAATCTCTTTCATATATAGTGAACTTTTAAAACATGCCATTTAAAGGGTCACCAAGATGTTACTTTGTTCTGTCATGAAATATATTTATATGTGAAAGACATCCAAATCTGTGGATAGCTTTGGTTCCTATTGGCTGTGTTACTACAGAAGAATTTATAAAAATACTATGCTAGTAACTACACAAACATAAGCATATAGTAAACATTTACAACTTATCTAAATGAGCAAGGAATATTTGAGAGGAGGGGGAAAGGACATCCAAGTTACAAGTTACATCTGTCACAGATGAGCAACAGATTTAGGGATTCTCCCATGCCTGGCAATTAGTTCTAACCAGGTATAACCCTCCCATATATATCTCCTTTTTTAATCATTGTCTCTATCTCTAGCTCCTCCCTGCTTTAGCGACTCCCTGAATAAATAACCTTTACTTAAATAGCTCTTTGCCCTTTTAATGTATAAACCCCAAAATCTATAACTATGTACATATTCTGCCATTTCTTTATCCCTGTTAACTGGCATTATTTTAAGAGTTTGGATTATTTTATATTTTAACTAGCTTGGTTGCAGTAGGTAGTTAGAAATTCCATTCTCATTTAAAATTCTTTTCTCTCTAAAAGGAAATTTGGACTGGATAAAAATTGGCATGAGATATTTGCACCTGTCCCATGGAATATTTTTGAGATTTCATTTTTCTAATATATTGGCAATTATTCTCAAGCTGTATTTCAGTGAATATTTGAGCATAAGCCCAGCAGGAGAAAGCAAAAAAGTCATAGGAAAAAAAAATACTTTTTTCCAGGTCAGTATAGGTTTCACTATTGGACTATTCCAACAGGATTTTTTCTTTCTGCTTTTTTTGTGATAAATTCCGTACTGGAGCTTACAAACTTTTGCCTTCTAAAATGTTATCTCAAAAATAGTATGCAACCTTTCTTCCTGTGTTTTCTCCAAAATATTATGAAATAGTCTGAGAAACAGAAAAGGTTTCTGTGGTTGAAGAAAAGTAGAAAATTCAGGAAATAAATTAGTTCATTCCTTATAGAAGTCAGAGTGGCAGAAATCAGCCATTTTATAGACCTTTCCACCTTTAAATAAGTTGGGAAAAGTGGTATCATCAAAAGATGATCAAATTCTACAAATCTTATGAGGAAACTGGATCGGGCAGATCTAACTCTGTCTAGTGAAATCTGTGACCTGGCAGTGTCTGGGTAGATTCAGAGACTCCACCACCTCTGAACCTGAAACTGCTGCACTAAGCTGAGAAAACAATAAGGAGTATTGGACCTGGTAGTTAGTTTCACTAGGTGTGTTTCGAATAAGAGAAGCATTGGTAAAAACCAGTCTGGCAGCCATTAAAGCCAAAGACAATAATTAAAAAGGATTAGGGAAAACCATGGATGCATGCAATATGAAACCAGGAGCTGGGGTTGTGAAGAGGAGCAAGAGTCAAACAAAAATTATAACAACTATAAAATAGTAGTATAGAGTTTCTAGCACAGAGGACTTCTTGGATGAGAGGATTCTCCAATACTGGACTCAAAAAGGCAACAGAATCCTTATGACTCAACTGTGAGGAAACTTATATGATGATATAGTGACAGTGTTCTTAAAAAGACAAATTCTCAACAGACTAAAGGAGGAGAAGGCCTTGATTAGAAAGACAGAGAAACTGTTCTCTCCATGAAACAAGAAAAAGGAATCGAGAGACTGGGAGAATTAGCCCAATTAAAAGCCTACTTGAACATAGGTTAGATATGCATTTGAGCTGTGCCCAACTCAAAATGGGGCGCTCCACAGCTCTTGACCATTACCCTTCTGCTCACACTCTGACCATGAACATTGCAATTACTGAAATTCTTACACAGGAAGGAAAATGCAATGGAAATGCCTTACTATGGTCACAGATAAGAGCTAGAACATAGCGCAATTGCAAACAAAGTTTTGATCTGAGTTTTTAAAAACAAATGGCATAGTATCCAAAACAGAAAAAAACATTCAAACTCATGTGGTTATCTCCTCAGATCAATATTTTTCATGTAGTGGAAGCCAGAGTCCCTGAGGGAATCACAATATAGTAACTGTTAGCAACTGTTTACTATTTAACAGAAACCCTTGTCTGGAAATAATCAACTGTAGAAGAGAGAGTAGAGAAGCCTGGCTGGTGACAAGCAGTCTTAAAAGTAAATGGTTGCCTGGTATTATGAGCAAGGAAAGATAATTTGACTACCTATCCTCTTAGCAAGAAAGCTTGTGAAGACCATGTGAAGTAGATACATCAGTGTTTCAGTGAACAATTTTTGACAGTCAGAATATTTCAGTTCAGCACCTTGCTTTTTTTGTATTACTTTAAAGGTATAGTAGTTGTTTGATTAATTACAGACATATGTGTCTCTCTGCTGCTGATGGCTGTATTTTGTATGCTCTGACATCAAGCTTCTCATGTATAAATAAGTAGACTTTGAATGTCATTTACACCATCTGTAACGTCACTGTGTATCTTTTCTCCCTTTTCTAAGAGTGCAGTAATTCAGTGTTTGACATTACAGAGATTCAGGTTAACACTACATGTAATGCAAGGTTTTAGAGATGTTTTACTGCTATTCTTCTTTCTGCTCTGCACATCTTGCAGCCTTTACTATTTAAATAGTGAGCTGTTCCCACACAAAGAATTGGGAAGTTGTTACAAAGATGATGTTATTTTAATATTTACAGAAATCTCCAGTAATGCCCTATGGAGAAAAGGGAAAAAATTCCATTTCTTCCATGTTTCTCCAAATTTGCAAGGTTGCTATAGTTTGTTTCATTGCCAGATGAATTCTTGAGCTTCTATATGGGAGATTTAGATGTTCCTGACTCTTTAATTTTTGAGTAGGCCTAGTTATCAAACTATTTTTCATGAGATAAGTTGTATGAATGATACAACACATTAAATAGAACACGACAAAATAAAAGAAGATCTTTTATAGTCTATCCCACAAAGAAAATATACCTACAAAATCATCCTGTTCTCTGTGCAAATGTGTGCTAGGTATTCAACCCAACTCAGCCTTACGTGATTTCCTTAAGTCTTTCTAAATGTTCGTGGTCAAGTCAATTTTCATGGTAATAAAATCTTTTTCAAATGCCAGTATTTTAAGCATATATTTTAAGTATATAAATTACACCATATATTCCATAATAAATTGTTTCTTGGAAAATGCTATTTACAAGCTGAGTTTCTTTGCTCTGGGCTGACTGCCACCTCATTTTGGCTTGCTTCATAGGACTCTGCATTTAAATATGGCTACAAATTGGGATAAATCTCCTGTAAGATCCTCCTACAGCTCTCCACCCAGAAATACAATCTATTTGCCCTCTTCAGCTTCTGAGAAACAGCACACCACTCAAATAATCATAGAATGTGTCCTTCATTCAACAGAGATAATTAGTTTCAGTTACTTAAACTGAGCAACTATTTCCCTTCAAAGAGGATATTATATTTGCCTAATTGCATTTAAGTGCTAACCACTGTAAAGGATAATGTTTCCTGAGAATGGCATTTTTTTGTGTCTTTGCTAGTAGAAGGCTAGCTGCCTGTTACAAGGGTCAATAGAAAGCCACAGACAGTTAGAGTAACGGATGAAAATTCACAGATCACTGAGCACAGGCACATTTTTTTCCCAAATGACTCCCAGTGAATCTTTCCCATACAATTCATATCCTTATCACATGCACTAAGTAAGCATGAAAGGTAAATTTTTGACCTTCTGCTATGTTATGAAACAATCAAGATTGAGCTGAGCTAAGAGAGAAAGATACTAGTCTGCAGATTTCTGCAAAAGACCTTCTGAGACATCAACCACACTAGTGGTTTGGTTTTTGGGTTTTTTTGTTGGTTTTTTTTTTTGCATTTCCCTCTCTTAATTAAAGAGTCCTTTCCACTAGCTTGTTCCAGCAAGACATTCAGAGTGCAGATGCTGTGGTTTCATTCCAGTCAGAATTGAGACATGCTACACAACTTTGTCTTTAATTTTTGGCTAAACAAACAGGCAAACAAACAGTAGATGAAACTAATGGAGAGCTTAATTATATCTATCCATCAAGGCCTAAATTTACTTCCTTTCAGAGTAGCAGGCACCATCTTTAAATCCAAAAGGACTGATGGCAAGATACCAAGTTTAAAATTCTCCCACTGTCATAGGCTGTTTTACTAATTATCCAGATTCCAAGGCAATCATACAACCGTAATCATTCACCTCACGCCTGGAAACATAAGTCTTGCTCTTTTGATGAATATTTATAAGACAGTGTAAAGCAGTCTACTTTCTTTTCCCTTCAGGCAAGACAATTTGGAGTTCATCAATATGTATTACCAAGGACTTTTATAAAAGGCACTTCAAAGGAAATTCATCAGGCATTCCTTTTGTCTTGATTTCTGTTAGACTGATACTTCCTTTTGACAAGTATCAATAAATTATCCTCTGATGGCTAGAAACTTGATGTCTTATTCAGAAACTTCCTCAAACAGCAAAGTCTGGTCCTTAAGTTTCCGATGAAATTTTTAGCATCTAGCTTCTAATTTAAGGGTGAAGGAGGACAGAGGAAGCAAATGAAGGACAAAATAATCAATGTGTTTATAAAGTGGTTCTATGACACACTTTGCTTTCACAGATGATAGGAATTTTCCAGTTAAGAATTTCCATGACCTACATTCCTTGTTACTTTTTCCATCTGACTTTTGACCATATTTAGAATTCCTTAAAAGAAAAATTGAAACTCTTAGTCCCCAGTGCTCAGACTGAACAATAAGCAAATTAAAACCAGATTAATGCAGATACATAGTGTTGAATGACAGAACGCTTCTGTCCTAGTTGATTATTACTTTTCCTCCTTTGGATGCTAGCACAAGGGCTCATGTTTCTGGGAAAGGAGAATGGGATCTTAAAGTGGAATAGAAAAAAAAAAAAAAGCTTTTCTGATTAATATGGAATAAAAAATACTTTAATGCTGCATATTGTTTCCTTTCCCCATTTAAAAGTAAATATCAACTTTGTGATAATTTATTTATTTATTTATTTTGCCAAATATACACAAGCAAACTATCACGGAACATACAAAATGTATAAACGTAGTATGTGATGATAAAGTAAGTACAAGTCTGTGCAGTAATGGGGAAAATGGGGGGGGGAAATTGTAGTTTAACATTTGCCTGTTTTATTTTTTTAAAGAAGAAATGGATTTATTGTAAGAATACTTTATGGATGTGTGCGAATGAATTGCAATTTGAGCTTTAAAAGGAAGGCAGGCGTTTCCACAAGTAAAAGTCAACTCTCCAGTCACATTGCACCATAAGGAGCCCACATACCATGATCAGGCTAGTTTCAGTTCCTTGGCAGCAGCAGGAACAGCCTGAAGTGTTGACCATTTCAGTCTTCAGTAAAGTGCACACAGCAAGTGCCTACTTCTTCTGCAATGCCTGGGTCTCTGCTTGTATCATTAATGAAACCATTTTGAAAGATAATTTCTTGTCAGTACACAATCCACAACTGAGGGTCAAGTTTGTGTGTGCACTAGAGTGAAGGGTGATGGTCTTTGTTCTCCTTCTAAAACACATGTATTGTGATGAGAACTTTGAAAGGTTATGTCTTTTTTTGAAAATTTCTGAAGGAACCTGGGAAAAATTAATTCCCCTCTATGGCTGTTCACCAGAAAAGTGCAGAAATATTAACTTGAGTACTGATAAAGGATAATTTATCATTTGGATTGAATTTTTCTAGATCAAGACACAAACTGCACATGGGACTTCTGAACTTTCCACCAAAAACAGGCCTGAAAAAACAGCCAATTTTCCCTTAACAATAAAGACTTACAATACAAAAAGGCACAGATAGCAAAAGACTTGAAGAAGGAACTGCACAGAGCAGCAAGTATATGGAGATACCCTGAAAATGAACAGACAGACTTTTCATCACTGGATTTAAGTTATGCTTAAAACTTGCATTTTATTTTCTGAGGGTACAGAGAGACCTTGTAAATCTACAGTAGGTAATAAGAACCTTAAGTAACTGAATACGAAAAAAAAATTACAGAACATATTTGCTGTCATGAGTAACATTATATGAGGTGGAACTAACTTCTGTGTATCTAGAAAATAAAGTAACTTGATAGATGGTAATAGAAACTTTGATGGCTGATACTTATCAATTGCATAGTACTTAAGCCAAAAAAAAGTAACATGCCAAGGCACAAGAACAAGGTTTACTCTCCAGAATTGGCAAGCTGCTGTGCCTTGATCTCAGCTCAATTGGATTTTTTACCAACGGAAATAGGGGAAAATTAATTTTCTCAATCTTTCTCTGAAAAAAAAAGCCCCCTTAGTTTCCTTATAAATACATTCCTAGTGCCACATGAAGTGCTTAATGTTTAGATTTGAAAAACTGGTTATTGTGGACAACTAATTAGAATAACTCACTGTCTAAATTATTGTGCTTTATGTGTTGCTCTGAATAAATATTTAATATGCTACCTCAGGTGTTCCTGCCTTAGGATTTTGATATCTATTTCCTAATTACAGTAGAGCAGTTGTAATACTGAAGCTTATGCCACGGCCAGTAGAATTTCTAAGGAGAAGTTCAACATGCATTGTAAAATATTCATGCAAGGTTAAACTGTCAAGACTTGTGAAAATTCAGGATGAAAATAGGTAACTATTGCCTCATGCTACTTGTGTTAAATAGGTGCATACTAATAGATGGATGAAAACTTCCCTAGGGTTCAGTTTATGACAGGCAACATTTCTTCCAAGCCTTGATTAGGAAAAAATACCAAAACCAAACAATGCAAATGGGGGGAATGACATATGACAGTCAGCCTCCTGGGTTATTGTCTTCCTGAATTTCTGATGCTCCTGGCATCATGTTTTCAATTCAATGCAAAGTTTTAAGGTCAGCAACAAGAAACAGCATCCTTGGGTGACCCTTGAATGAAAACACATATGAAGTCTTACATCTTGGAGCTCTCTTTCTCATGTAATTTTCTGTCTTGCCTACTCTTTCTTTGGCATAATGATATTTACAATCATTTTGACATAGTTAGCTTCAGACATCAGTGCAGAATATTTCTGTTTCTTCCTGATTCTTTGTCTACCAGGTAGGACATATTTCAGTGCCTAACTCCAGGAGCTGAACCACTCTAGCCTGAGGAAAAAATTAAACCTAGTTTGGCTGTGTCAGATACTCCTACTTAATGAAATATTTTGGGTTGTGAATCCTTTTTTTTTTTTTTTTTTTTTGCAGTGACACAACTCTGAGCCTGAAGGGGTGGAGATTGAGCATCATGTTCACTTGGTATTTTCTTTTGATGGGTTTACATGCTTGCTATGTAAATGGATTGCAACTTCTAGGCTTTGACTCTACCCTCTTCATCAACCACATATGGAGCTGTGGGGCTTAGCTGAGCCCTGGCAGGTGAGAACAAAAAACTTGAATGCAATGATGCTCAACAGAGCTACCCTTGCATCCTTTGTGAATTTGAACTGAGTGTTTCATAAGGATACCTGCAACAGAAAGAAAAGGGCTGAGAAGGAAGCAGTATCTATAACATGACTAAATCAATCTCAAGTTAAAGATTAAAGCTTGTCTTATTTGTTAAATTTATAAAAGTCTTGTCCTGTTATTTAGGACTTCCAACAGAGTTCACTCCAGCTGATATAAATATCTTCCTCACTTAAAAAAAGGGGTTGTAGAAGACCTTGCCACCATGACAGCTCTAAAACCACTGCATGTGAAAGTTTGTAAAACATATAATTATAGTGCATATGGCTATCAGTTTGCTGATTTTCACACTTGAGTTTACACATTTAAAAGCATGCAAGGACAAGAGGGATGCTGGGTCAAATGCCCTTTTAAAATCTGTATCAGGGTGTCTTCTTAAGATCTGTGGATAATAAAAGCAAATATATGTCCTGAATTTCCGTTTTAGTGATGAATAATATTCCTTCATTAGTCATGTTCAGTTACCCAAGTTGAACATAGAAGAAAACAAAATTTAAAATATAAGAATTTGAAAAATAATTAGGGTAGAATTCCACCTTTCTATTCCAAAGGTTTTGTATTTGCTCTGCCTTTTTACATTATATTTTAGAGCCTCTGCAACAACAGCTCACACATCTGGAACTGTGAGATTGACAGAGCACGGGCAACGGCTGCCCAGAGAGGTTGTAGAGTCTCTGTCCTTAGAGATATTAAAAAAAGTCTAGACACGGTCCTGGGCA
>VZTQ01008239.1:164175-189274 GCA_013400755.1 Pelecanoides urinatrix | reverse complement strand
TTTTTTTTTTTTTTTTTTTTTGCAGTGACACAACTCTGAGCCTGAAGGGGTGGAGATTGAGCATCATGTTCACTTGGTATTTTCTTTTGATGGGTTTACATGCTTGCTATGTAAATGGATTGCAACTTCTAGGCTTTGACTCTACCCTCTTCATCAACCACATATGGAGCTGTGGGGCTTAGCTGAGCCCTGGCAGGTGAGAACAAAAAACTTGAATGCAATGATGCTCAACAGAGCTACCCTTGCATCCTTTGTGAATTTGAACTGAGTGTTTCATAAGGATACCTGCAACAGAAAGAAAAGGGCTGAGAAGGAAGCAGTATCTATAACATGACTAAATCAATCTCAAGTTAAAGATTAAAGCTTGTCTTATTTGTTAAATTTATAAAAGTCTTGTCCTGTTATTTAGGACTTCCAACAGAGTTCACTCCAGCTGATATAAATATCTTCCTCACTTAAAAAAAGGGGTTGTAGAAGACCTTGCCACCATGACAGCTCTAAAACCACTGCATGTGAAAGTTTGTAAAACATATAATTATAGTGCATATGGCTATCAGTTTGCTGATTTTCACACTTGAGTTTACACATTTAAAAGCATGCAAGGACAAGAGGGATGCTGGGTCAAATGCCCTTTTAAAATCTGTATCAGGGTGTCTTCTTAAGATCTGTGGATAATAAAAGCAAATATATGTCCTGAATTTCCGTTTTAGTGATGAATAATATTCCTTCATTAGTCATGTTCAGTTACCCAAGTTGAACATAGAAGAAAACAAAATTTAAAATATAAGAATTTGAAAAATAATTAGGGTAGAATTCCACCTTTCTATTCCAAAGGTTTTGTATTTGCTCTGCCTTTTTACATTATATTTTAGAGCCTCTGCAACAACAGCTCACACATCTGGAACTGTGAGATTGACAGAGCACGGGCAACGGCTGCCCAGAGAGGTTGTAGAGTCTCTGTCCTTAGAGATATTAAAAAAAGTCTAGACACGGTCCTGGGCAACTGAGTCTAGGTGGCCCTACTTGGGGGTTGGACCAGGTGATCTCCAAAGGTCCCTTCCAACCTCAACCATTCTGTGCTTCTGTGAGTCTGTGAAGGAAAATATATAGAACAAAGAAACAAAGGCAACTTTAGAATTGAAGATTTTCTGTGCTATTGTTAAATGTTTGTGAACCTGACATGGAAGGTTTTGTGTCAAATGAGCAGTCAAGATCAAGAAGCATTAAACTTAACTATATTTGATGCTTCAGAGCAATTTTGTGAATAATTTTAACTTACAGGTTTGTGTATGTAAAACACAATGAAATATCCATGTGGAAAAGGAATTGGCCTGCTCAACACAAAAAAATTATGTGAGACCTCAAGAAAAGAAGAGTAGAAAACCATTCTATGGAGTATTAGATGCTTTTATTTCTCTAGGATCCACAGATCTCAAGGAATGAGCTCCAAAATGATATTCTATTGTACACTTTTTCATTAAATTTATTTTTTATATTACAGTTACAGGTATTGTTAGCATTCCCCACCAGCTCATTATGCAACAGTTACCAACTCTCTGTTTCTTCCTCTGCAGCAGTTTCCTCTTTCAATTGCATTTTAGGTGCTTGGATTGCTTTTCATTTTTTTAATTCCCCTCTCCCCCCCAGTTCACATAGACACATGTCTAGGATCTAATATCAGAAGAATAATGGTCAAAGAAACATGCCTTGCATGTGCAACAAATGATGAGATCTGTGATGGTCCCTTGGTTATTTAGGGAGCTTATTCTACTCTATAAAACGAGCATACAGGAAAGTTTTGTTTGCCAAAGAGCTGCCCACTTTGCCCTAGCTGCAGCATCAATAAAGCAGATTTGTACATCATGACCTTTCTTTTTGTGTTCCAGTCGGAGCTGTAGATATTTTAAATCCTGAACTGCAATGTGGGTTAGGGAGCTGAATAGAGAGTAAAGATATATCTGTCATCTGTCACACTTGCTGAAAAGACAAGCTGTAGTATTCTTTACTAGTGGCTGCCCAGCTCAGAGGTAGCCAAGGAAAGAATAAATAACAAGCTCATCTTCCAGGTCTGTTAGGATGGGACAGTTTCCCAAGGAACCAGAGAGATGAGCTGTTGTTATCAGCAGCTACTGCTGCAGATCTGGTGTTTGGACTTAACACTTTTAAGGAGACCTAAGCTTATGGTCTGGTATAAGATAATATAGAAAATAGCACATGAATAAACATTAGAAATAGAATAATATGCAATTTAGTATATATGAGTAACCAAAAGCATATATTACTGTAATTATAGGAAGTGAAATAGGAAGACGGATCAAAGATAAAAAGATTCAGAAAAAAGAAAGGAGCCAAGTTTACCACAAGATGTTAGAAATCCAGATTAATTGCAAACAAGCCTTTCCATTTCTAATGACACTCCACAGCGTCCTTCATGGTGTTGTGATTTCACCATGCTTGGAATTCTCATGCTGGTACATGTGTAGTTGTATGAACTGCAGCTGTGTTATATGCCATCTACAATCTGCATGCAAATGCAATCCACAGCAAGCATTCAACTCTTCAGCAGTCTACGTTAAACATACTGATCATCTGACTACTTCCAAGGAGGCAAAAATCTTGAGACCCGGCCTAGGTATTACATTTGACATTACATTGCTGACACTCAGAGTAAGAATCTACAGTTCAATGAATGCATCAAAACACAGATCCACAATATCACTGAATCATACCATCGCAGCAGAAGACAGAGTGTGTAATACTGTTATGTAAGCTGTGTGTCCATTCTGAAAACTGCAGAAGAGCTGAAGAAATCCTTGCTCCCTTCATGTCCGTGGTCTAGTTACATTTTGTACTTAACCAAAAAAAGTTACATTGGTGCATCTGAGTATCAAATACCTTCCTACACCTTTTTTAAAAATGGTTGGAAAAAAAGATATCCAGAATAGCATTCTAGTTTTTCATATAAAGATTAGCAAGTTTCAAAGTACAACAAGACAGTGGTCTAATGCACTGTGACCGGTGTGAAGTGGAGTTACAGGTGGAAAGCAATAACACTACTGACTGTCACGCTTCTGGTTTTTGGCTCTGATATTTTATGTCTGTGAAAAAGGAAGACAGATGGGAGAAAGCAAGCTCCACCCGCCCCCAAAGAAAAAGTGGTTGGTTTTTTTTTTAAGAGCTTTCTCCTGAGACCATGTAGATTTGTGCTCTTTTAAAATTTCATTCAGTGAGGATTTTTGTACTCTTAATCAAGTGGTCATGGTATGTGTTATGTAGTATGTCACCTGCCTCTGACCTGCAGATCAAAGATATTGTGAAGCCTGTCTTTAATATTTGCATCTATAACCTCCTGGGTTTTTGCATACTCTGACTAGATCTGCACTTAAAAAGATGCTAGATATGTGTTTCCAAGCAAATTAGCCATAATCTAAATTTTTTAAGGAGCTTCTTAAAATGTGCAGAATCTGTTCTTTCCCTGTCTTTCACCCTTCCTTCTGCATATACACAACTTTTTGTGCTCATCTTGGATACTTTGGGGCCAGAATTGGAATACAGTTAAATTTATCCTGTCATTGAGTAAAATTTATCTACTTCTTAATGCTTTTATCCTTTGGACCTATAACAATTAACAGTGCAGTATAAAACAAGTAGAACCATGTATATGCCTGAAACTAAGAGTAAAGCAAAGTTACTGTTACCCTAAATTGTATGTTCTTTTATTCTTGGGGGTTTTAATAATGTTTGGTTGGTTTTTTTAACTCTTCTTTATCATAGTTATACCAGGTAGACACTAGGACTGTTGAGCTACATTGAAAATACGGTTAAGCTTTCTGAAAAGGAAAATTATTATGTGATATACCTGGTATATTAATTATATGCTAGTTCAATGATTGATTACATTGTGGAGTGGGAATTGCTCTCAACCCTCTCCCCTTTGAGATTCTGCCACAAACTTATCATTAGAGCACCTGCATCATCACACAGGCATTCAATTATACCATCACTGTTTTTAATCTTCCTGTAATTTTGGGAACGTGCTGTATGCTCTCCAAGGTGCAAGAAGGACATGTTGTACCCATTAACCTTTCCACACAATGAGTGTTCGTTGCATCCAGCAGTCTGACAGAGGCCCAGTCAACTACTGGATAGGACCAAGCAACAAAATGCATGTGTTTTGTACAGCATGTGTTATCAGCTAACAGTCTGAAAGTCATCTTCCGCATCGAGTGAACTTACAGCGAACAAATTAAAGCTCTAGTAGTAAATAAATCATCATGATAATGTCTGCTTGTGTTTGCTAAAGGAATATGGGAAACTGGGAGAGTAAAACATGAGGATTTTAAGGGCTGTCTCAGTGACAAACTGTATGAAGTAGACAGATATAAGGAAAATATCTTGTAGTGGTGAATTTTTCATTAGAAGTCAATAGATTCCGTGAAGCTGTCAAATGTTAACTAGCTTACCTTCTGCTCTTTGCAAAAAGGTTAATGGATACAGCACATTTGCTAGTGTGACACTGAAAAACAAAGCATGACAAATGGTATGTTCTTGTATTTGTATTGCACCCTTTTTTCATTTTTTAATTATTACCTTTTTTTAGGCCTACTATATGTAAAAGTGGCTAAAGTGTGAATAGATGTTAGGGCTGTTTGAAAGCTTTACCCAAGAACAAAAGATGACATATAGCCATCATGAAGGCCCAGGAGACAGATTTTCCCAAGACTAGTGCTGAAGGCTCTTGTCCACTGCCCATTCAGCCCTTCTGAACTTGTGCAGATCATGTTGTTTCCCTTTTGCCTTATCTATTTACACTGGGGGCTTGCAGGCCAGAGACTGTCTCCAGCAGTTTCATGCAGCAAGTAGCGCAATGAAGCTTTGATTTTTGTTGAGGCTTCTAGGCACGACTATAATACAAATAATTAATAATAATTGCATAGGTGTTGTGAGAAAAACATGTGTGCATGATTAGCATATATCATTTTGATGTGGGTGGGGAGAGAACATGAAAGACTTCAGCAGACATCCTTTTCCTTAATCGCATCAAGCTTTGTCAGAAATGAGTAGGACTAAGGTTTTAACTTGTGGCTTCCAGAATTTTTTTCTGCACTCTTTATCACTGCTATAAATTGTTCCATGAATGTCACTGGACCTACAACTTCTAAGTAAGCAAATTTATGGACCGGATATTAGCTGGCATTTTTAACCAGCTGCATGATCTCACTCAATAATAGGATTAATTGTTCCTACAACTGATACCCAATAAACAAGCAACAAGATTACAAAGAAAAAAACCCCAAGTGTCCAAGGAAACTGAGTGAGTTAATGTGATTACCAAAAACTTCCATCAAATTTTGTGAAAAATCACTGATGGTTGGTGGGTGGGATCATTTAGGCATTTCTCACTTGCCCAAATCCCTGCAGAAGTACTATTTAATTACAGAACATCTCTCTCATCTGTTGTCTATTTGGGGAGTGACACACTCCCGTAATACCAAAATTTTGGGATTTTTTATTAGGAATTGAGAAAGAATTAATGACCTGTGATCTTCAGGAGATCAGATTAGATGGTCTTTTGTGGCCTGAAACTCTATCAAATTGTGAATAAGGTTACTCATATTTTGCACCTTTTCATCGTGCAATTTAAGATGTATGTGATTAATACTTCCAAGCGAAAAATTCTCAGGTCAGGCTCGCAAGTCATAAACAGAAGAATTCACACAAAAAAATGAGACACATAGCCATGCAAAATCTGTTTTGGGTTGGGTTTTTTCCCCCTTTTCAAAGCACAAGAACCTTTATCAGGTACTAGGTGGCTGTTTGCACAAACTCTAGAAATCTTTACTGTCAGGCTTGATTTAAAAAAAATAAGTCCTGAGGCTATGCAAACTTCAAAAATGTCTTAGAGACAGTATCTAGCTATACAATATTCCATTAATTTAGTTGCAAATTTTCATAACAGTTTTTAATGGAAACCAGAATCTGCTTGTTAGAAAGGTTTAGAAATTGTGGTTAATAGGATCCTGAATATGATGAAATACTTGTAAGTGCTGCTTTGTGTCCTTTTCAGGAAACTTAATTTACTAACCCACTAACAGTTTCAATCTTGATTTCTGTGGGGGTAAAAAGGACATTTTATATGTTCAACTTGTGAAATATACTGTAGTGTATAAAGAAATGCAATACCAAAAGAAACTCAATGCTTTCAAGAATCTAAATGCAGCTATGAATCCACCTGCATCTGGGGAGGATTTTAATAAGCTTTGGCAATGCAATTGTACCTTGGAATTTCTTATTTTCTTAATTCAAGAAAGAGGAATTTCTGAGAGTCTGCTATTATGCTGAATTGATTCCATGAAAAGTCTGCCTAGAATCCTTTGATTATAGGTAGAAATAATCAAACAAAACCAGTTGAGAACATTGGACAAAAGCCGTAGGACCATATACTTTTAATGGAATTTTCTGGTAGTCTTCCCCTAGGAAGAAAATGGGGAGAACATTCCTGTGCTGGCAAGAAAAAAAGCTGAAAGTGGAAACCCAACAACTACAGAGGTGGAGAAATTGTGATGGAAATCCTGAAAGTGCTACTCTACTTGGCTATCCCTAGCAAAAACAGGACTGAATTACTAGTACAGGAATGACCATTGTAATGGGTTAATGTAATACTAGCATGGAAATTATTCCCAGAGAATCTCTAAAATCTACCAGTTTCAGACTGTCATTGATACTTTTCACGTTAAGGAAATGTACCGCAACAAGCAACTTTCAACAAACCTGCATGTGACAATATGCTAAACTTCAGAGTCCTAAACCAGCATGGAGCCCAGCCACCATGGGACAACTGCAATAGTAATTTTTTTTCACTAAGATTACAGAAATGGAGAGCCCAATCAACTGCCATAAAAGGCACATGCAAAATAGAGGTTACAGACACTTATCTGTTTGTTCTTTTTTACCTAGCAGCTTTAGACAGACTTAAGCAGTGTTTTTCACTTGCTAAAAGTAGCCAGTACAGGCTTTTCAGATCCCTTGGTATTTGTTTTATTTGCCTGCATCCAAAGCTTGCTAACATACTGCCAGAATCTGCTTACAAATTTACATTTGTTAAGCACTGTGCCCATAATGCTAGTTTATAATGTGAAAGGCAGAAATTATTCTGCAGTGTAGTTATGCCTTCTGGGATAAGAAAGAAAGGGCATTGCAGCTTTTAGAGCTAAGATACCTGCCATCTTTTGCTGTTCTCCAAATTAAAGTAGTTCCTATAGACATCTATTGTTTTAACGCTTTAAAATTCACCCATACTGAAACTTTTTGGCATTTCCAGGACTACTCTTCCTTCTTGGTTCAGCCTTCTTCCTTTTGAGTGCCTTTTCCTCTTCTCTTCCCACTGCAGCCCTGCTCTCCAAGAAATGCAGTCATATTTGCCTCTCTTTGCACCCTATATCCTTCCTACCTTAACCTGGCCACTTCGATGGTTATCCAAGCTGTACAGTAGACATTTAATAATCTCTTAGGACTTCAATAAAAAATGTAGCAAATGATGTCTTTGAGTATCTGTACTCCAAGGTTTCTTGTGTCTGCAGTGAGACTAAAGACAATAGTAAGGTGTCTTCTTCTCGCTTGATGTAGTTTCTGTGCATTAGATGCTTGCATGCTCTTGAACACTTCTCATTATAAGGGCAGCAAAGAAAAGATCAGTGGAAAGAAATTTTTTGCAGAAACAGGCATTATCCCAGGAGCTAGTTTGAGACTTACAGTAATATAGAGATAAAATAGAAAGTCTGTGACCTTCATTCTTCATCTCCTTACAACTTGATAGCTTATTCTTCAATTAAATCCTTCTGGCTGAAAAAGTAACAATATCAACAACAAAAAGAAAACTGAAGGAGATTATTTTTAAGGCAACCCATAGAACAGGTTTCAGAGTTAAATTTAGGATAACAGCTTTTTTCTTCAAAAGTTTTTGTGGTACCAATCTTCCTTGTTTGATTTACTCTCAAAAGCTTTCAGCATGTACCAGGTCACAAAACCAGTTCATTAAGCAGTTAAAAGCATATTAGAAACAGTGTGACCTAAAGAATAGGACCACAAAGAGATATAACCTATAGCTATTGGCTATCCCTGTCTGTAGCTTGCTCCTGTCCTGTGTTTTCTAACAGACATCAAATGCAGTTTCAGAAGTGAATAGTTGAGTGCTTAAACTGAAGTAAATGTTGCATTACAAGAAAGATGAGAATAAAGAGGAAACATGAGAATCTGCATAGAAAACGATATAGGACTGTGCCTCTGTTTCAGATAATAGAGATTTCCTTGTGTCTAATTTCCCTCAGTAACATTCTGCAGTTGGGGTATTTTATTATCATTATTACTATTACTATTATTATTATTTTTCCTTCTAAAGCAAGACTCAATCTGAAAATTACACAGGAGACACTTCATGTGAATACTCCCATCCTGAGCAATGTACACAGCCAAGAAAGCTGCAAGCTTTGACAGGCATGGACACAGCATGATAAAAACTTTTTCTCTTTTACTGTTTCACTCTAAGAGCTTAAAACTGTCCATCATTTGAGTTAATTAGGTAAAGCTATCAGGATATCTCAGCATCATTCAAACCTATATCATTGTTGTACACCTCTGCCCACTGAGTTTTTCACTTGTGCACTTTTGGCCATATTCATAAAATCAGTATTGACTTTGAATAATAACTTCTTGCTGCTTTTATTGTTTTATTTGGTGGTTTGGTTTGGTTTGGTTTGGTTTTGGTTTGTTTTTTTAACTTAAGTCAGGAACAAAAGTTTTTCTGTCTTTATGAAACTGGTGGATATAATCATCTTTGTTCTGTTTCTTTTTTCTTTTTTTCCAGTGTGAAAAAGAAACCTACATTTCCTTCTGAAGTTAAAATTTCTAAATTCAAGTGTAAATAATTTTAAATATTTTAATTTTTATCTAGTTTAAATGCTCAAAACGCATTGCTAAGGATGAAAAAATCTCGTTATTTTATCAAATTAACAAAATAGCTAATTGTGATTGTATTTAAAACAGAAAAAAAATTTATAAAAAATCTTTCTTGCTCCTCTACAAATCACTTGTGTTTTGACTAGAACTGTCTGTCCCCACCTAACATTGTCATCGTCTACTTGTTCATTTATTATAATAATAATAAGTGATAAAAAGATTAATTTAAAGTGCTAACCAAAGATTTTGCTTCTCTGCCCCCAAAGGCATTGTAGCCTTATGATCTCCATTTTAAATGGAATTTCTGCTCAGTCACCATTTGAATGCCATTTCCTATACATAAGTCTGCACCGCTACTTTTCCAGTACTGATGGGTGCTCACACAATATAAAAATTAACAATAAGAATGAGAAAATGAAGTTCTGCCAAAACCTGTGTAGATGGGAAATGGTGTTCCTCAAAGGTTTACATAGTGAAAAAATATGAGCTGATTTTCATGGAGACCATAGCCCTGCCTAATTTCAAATCCCTGCTCTGGAGTGTGGTGTCTTTTAAATAAAAGTCTCCAGATTCTTTCATGTGGGGAAACAAATATCTCTTTTCCCTTCCTTCCTCATGTCCCAGGAAACATGTGGCCCAACTTTTTTGTTGAAGTGTTCTGAAGAATGTTAATCCTGAGGTACAGCTCACCAGGAAAACTATTACTCCGGCTCTTAAAGTTTTTCAATAAGTTATTGAAAACAGAATAGCAGCCTAGAGAAGTACAAATTCCACAATGAGGAGAGCAACATGCATTAATAATGGAATATTATTGATACATTTGAATCTCTTGAAAAAAATCAGAAGAGTATTCTTCACTAAGAAAATTTTGGCACTTAGAAGAAAAGGAAGATTGGTACCACAAAAAGTTTTTTACTACATGTCTTAAAGTCAATTTCAGTCAATTTAATGTGCTTAAAACTTGATCTGTAATTAATAACACTCATGACACCAACTCCCTTTGATGAACTCTGTCCTTGCTGTTATGGTAGCATAGTAGAGAGTATGGAAGAAACTTTGTCTTAATTACGAAGGAGCACTCTATTAGATTATTTCAAGTAATTTTTTCCCTTTATTCTTGTCCATCTCTCTTCTCTCTTTTTAATTTGATATTTTTATTTCTCACTATTGCCTGGAAACTTTGTTATCAAGTATGAGTAATTTCAGATAAGCCCCTTTCTGTTGACTTGTTAATATATTCATTTCTAACATGATTGTAGATCTAACAACAGTAGTTTTTCGTTTCTAACAAAAAAAAAAAAAAAAAAAGAGAAAAAAACCCAGATTTTTCTGCCTAATTCAACATACCAAGTGGAAAACAATTGGTTCAGTTAATATAACTGATCTATTAAAAAAGCAAATGTACTCAGATAGATAAAACATAACCATTTTCATGCCTGTAGACATTGATGTTTCATTGACATGAAAACACTTGTTTATAACAGTCTGATGACATTGTTTACAGGTGTTGCATAATGTTATTGACAAGAATAGTATTGTTTATATAAGCAGAATAACTGTGCAAAATAGTCTCATATCTACATGTGCTTGCTCATGCAGTATGAACCTGCTTACTGCAGGTTATAGTATTTGATCCATAGCTATCAGCATTCAGCTGGCAATTTGATTTAGAAAATATAGCCTGAAAATAGCTTCATTTCACATATATTACTTTCTGACTGCTGCTGTGATTGCTCAGCCAGAGTCCAGCTGTGGAAATGTTAAAACTATTCATCAGGCATGAATATTCATCCAAGTGGTATTCTTATTTTCCTACACATCACTGGAATGGCAGACACAGCTGTTAGGTGAGAGGTGCGAATAAACCCCCCAACTCTCTTAAAAAGTAAAATCCCCCACGCACACACTCAGGCACATCAGGAAGCCCAGTGAATTATGCCTGTGCAGTTGAAAGGCAATACCTTCCAGGTACTCTTAATGCAGCTGTATTCAATGTGCTGTTTGTCATATGAGTGGATCAGTCTGAAAGAAAATGGCAATCCCAAATAATTAAAAATCACCACTCAAGCTTCCCAACTCCTGAGCTCAGTTTAAAATCATGAAGTTTTTTTTAAAGGAATTATTTATGCTTACTTTTATAGACTCAAGTCTTTAGGGACTAAATGACAAATTAAAACATGCCGGTTTTAAATAGAGGTTGAGACTGACGAGTAATCAGAGGATCTGGAGCTTCAAAAAAAGCCAATAAAACACAAAGACTTGTAAAAGTGAAGCTAAAATGATGAAACTGCTTTGCTATAAATGTTCATTGGCTTCAGCAGGAAGGGGGTTTGGGTCCAACCACAAGAAAAGGCATATTATCTCAAAAGCCAATGCTGTAACCCTTACTAATTTCATGCCACATATCCTGTTGAGTTCAAAAGATGACATAGAGTGAAAACTGTATAACTTGCATCCTGAATAAAAAAATGCAGGGTGAGGCTTACTGCTTCCAGCAGTGCAGTTCCTGACACTGCATCACGCATGACGTTCCTCAAGGCTGAGTCCTGGCACCAGACCCACAGTTGGCATATGCCAGTACAACTGTATTGATTTTGGTGGAGCTACAGTATTTGACATCAACTAAAGATAAGGTCAATTAACTTCCTATTGTCTCTAGAGCATCTGCCCATAGCTTTGCCCTGATATATATTCATATGGTAATGGAGTTAATACAAAAATCATTAGACTACAATAGAAATATTTCAAACGTTGTCTGGCAATATTCAACAAGAATAAAATCCACTCTGTGGCAGAAGTGCTGTGCACAGCCTATATGCCTATTCCTTCTATACAAGCTTTGTATAAGACTTGTATTTAGGACAGAATTCAAGTCCTATTGAATATTTGTCTGAGGAGAACAACAAACAAACAAACAAGCAGGCAAACAAACCAGGCCTAAAGCATTTTCCTAATGTTACCTGGAATGAACGCAACAAAAATTACTGCTTTAACAACAATGTGCTTAATGTAATTCTTTATCATTTACAGTTTTTGATTCAGATGCGTAAATCTGATATTGGAGGAAAAAATTTTGTACCTGGTTCTATTAGCANATCAAGCATTGGAATAGGCTGCCCAGGGAAGTGGTTGAGTCACCATACCTAAATGATTCTATGATTCTATGAAAAGGGGTTTAAAAATAGAACACCAGTTTCAGTTAAAACAAACTTACTCTTTTTCAAAATACCAAATAAAGTCCTAAAATACCATGCTTTGCTTCGTCTTTGCTTGACAAGATAGCTTTGCTTGTTCTGTAACTTAGCTACCATTACAGACATTTGTCTTCTGGCATTATTGTACTTTTCTAAAACATCCCAGAAAGCTCAATGCCACTTTAAAGAGTTCACGATATTATCCCCAATAATTAATACGTACTCTGTGAAACTTTACTGTCCTGCTTAAAAAAGGAGAGTGTTACCTATCCTGAAATTATCAGGGTAAAACACCTGCATAGACAAGAAATTTTTACTTTCTATACATGAGTCAATGTTTTTCTTTTTGTTTGGTTTTGGTGGTTTTTTTTTTTTTTCCCCTAAGGTTATTATTCCTTACTCACTAATCTGTTTTCCATTTCCATGGCCCAGGAAGTAGTAACCAGAACTATGAGAATAATTCTTTTAAAAATTATTTTATTCTAGCCAGTGTGGCAAACAAAAGAAGAGGAAAAAAATAGATCAATCTGTTCCTCACTTTTTTTTCTTCACTTAAAAGGATCAAAAAATTAAATCTCTCTCAATTAACACAAATAACTTAACTAGGGCATCTATTTAAAAAAAAAATCAAGGAGCATCTGACTATTTAAGTATTGTGAAATAGTTTTTCACAATCACTCCCAATGAAGCTGTATCATTTTGTATAAATGATTAAACTGCCATGGGAACCCAGAAGTCCATTTCTGAACTAAATTTACTAACCAGTCATTGTCTGTCTTTCCTTCAATGACTATTTAAATATTTAGAGTTAAGCAGATGCCACACCAAAGATGGTTTGGGGATGCCCCTGTTTCAGCATATCCAGAGAGGAGGCACATCTGGTGTGTTTCGGATGCTAGGAGGTTACAAGATGAAGAGACACAGGGTAATACTAGCTTTTAGCTTAAGCTTCCATCACCTAGCTAGTGCACAATGAAGAAGTAATTAAACCGTTATTTACCTCAGCTGTTTTTGACATGTGTATATATGCATATATATGTATGCACATGTGTATGTATGTAAATATTAACATAAATGATCAAGTCAAGTGGGATAAATTTCAGGTCATGTGGGATGAATCCCACCTGCATGACCTCAAGGTAACCGTAGGCAAGGTTTGGAATGTGTGAGATGAAGGTGCCGTTCAGGAAGATTGAGAGGATAGTCATTAGTATATTTAAGAGATGTCACTTAGACAGCCCCAGTTTATATTCTTCTCAGTAAATCTGCTCCAGTCTGGAAGAAAAAAGGAAATGGTGTGGTCTTCAACATGAATCTGTTGCATCATAAGAGGTAATTTTAATTGCCAGAGTTTAATGGCTTCCAAAATATTTTTTCTGTCAGTTCCTCTTGTCCTACCATATACCAAGTACCTGGTAATAAAACAGTACATTAATGATCCTCTAGTTTGCTAGGACACGTTATGAAATTGGGACCCATATACTCACATGCTCTCCATAAGGGAAGGACGTGAACCTGACTCATCATTTTTCTGACTTGTGAGCTATGGACTAAGCTGCACACAGTACTATTAGTTTCCTGAGAACTGAGCCCTGACTTAATTTGATTCAAACAGATGAACAGTTTGGAGATAACTGAAACTGTACCTGGCTAATGTGGGTAAGAAGATATCAAATAATGATATATATCAAACAAGGTAAAACTGTACACTAAAATAATAGCACTGTAGTTTAGGGAGCACCCATACAATTTTTGAAACTATAGAAGCCCCATTTCCAAAAGAATTTTATTTACAGAGGATCATTAATCCTACTGAAAGCCAAAGGGTCCTAGGCTGGATTGATTTCAGTGGGAGTTAGTCACTTTGAAAATCTCATTAGGGTACCTGTCTACATCTTTACACTCCCAACTTAAATGCTTTTAACATTTGGCTGCTAAGTCCCTTTTCAAAATGAAGGCTTAGGCTCTGAAACTACATAGATTTAGATTGTTAAAGATATTTATTATCTTCCAGCAATTTCAGTGGAAATGAGATACCTAGACACCTTTCAAAATCCTAACTACTATCAAAGTTAAACTTGAAAAGTAGGGTTAGGTAACAAAAAGGATTTTGTAACAACTGAAATTATATAGCATGTTTCCCTGACCATTATTTTTCCCACTTTGCAATAAGAGCAATATTCTGTTCAAAATTAAGCCATTCTTTCCCGTGTTTGTGTCCCAAACAGACATACTGCGCTGTCGTGTTTTAACTCCAGCCGGCAACTATGCCCCACACAGCCGCTCGCTCACTCCCCCCACAATGGGATGGGGGAGAGTATCAGAAGCATACAAGTGAGAAAACTCATGGGTTGAGAGAAAGAGAGTGTAATAGGTAAAGCAAAAAGCCACACACACAAGCAAAGCAAAACAAGGAATTCTTTCACTATTTCCCATCGGCAGGCAGGGGTTCAGCCAGCTCCAGGAAAGCAGGGCTCCATCATGCGTAACGGTTACTTGGGAAGACAAAAACCATCACTCTGAACATCGCCCCCTTCCTTCTTCTTCCCCCACCTTTATATGCTGAGCATGATGTCATGTAGTATGGAATATCCCTTTGGTCAGCTGGGGTCAGCCCATCCCGGGTGTGTACCCTCCCAACTCGCTGCTGGGGGGGGGTGAGAAGCAAAAAAGGTCTTGACTCTGTGTAAGCACTGCTCAGCACTAACGAAACATTTCTGTATTATCAACATCGCTTCCAGCACAAATCCAAAGCACAGCCCCATACTAGCTACTGTGAAGAAAATTAACTTTATCGCAGCCAAAACCAGCACATGTACTAATAATGCAGGAAGGACAGAAAGAAATGTTCTAATCAGGAGATATGGAAACTCAGAGTATTGGGCTTTGCTATCTTATCTGACATGTATAATGGCTCAGAAGCACATTGCAAATGCAAATGCAATGACTATAACGGCTCAGAATCAACATGCAGTGCCACTGCATGACACAGTGAGCAGCTCAGAGCAATAGGCTGTGCCATAGCATTCCAGGGGTTCACACATATATAGATGTTTCTCTCAATTTTTATTTAGGGTAGAAGAAAAAAAAAGAGGGGGGGAGGAAAGAAGAATGGACCAGGGTTCAATGTTCAAACATTAGGGTGCACATTTTGCATGTGACCTGATCACTCAAGAGCTGCATTAATTTATGGAGAGTTTGGGATTGCTAGTTTATGCTGTTTCTGGGAGGATTTCTTTTTAAAGTAGGATTTCTGCAAAATGCTTTGGGGTCTCCTCAGTTTCTTTTGGAAAATAATAACTAGATTGAATGGAGCACTTTAGAAGATATTTCATTTCTTAGCTTTTAAAATCAATAGTTTTCACACTGTCATGAATATTTTTTGTAGAAGCCTTGGCAGCTATTTTTGTTCATTGTAATTGTGGCTATAGGTGAAGATGGAGTACCTTTCTCTCATCATTAAGAGCTTAGTAGCCCTGAGCTAAAGGCTGCAATTCTTCATGTCACCACTGTGGTGGCAAATAAGATTTTCCATTTAGTTTCTAGTAACCTCATTTGTCAAGGAGACTGTATTTCAAGTTTATACAGATTTAAGGCAAACAAAACTGGACAGTTAAATGCTTTTTTTGTCATTAATTGAATTAATCCACTAGCAAAGAATTAAACTAATGCAACATTAACATTGCTGTTATGCTGGCTTATTTCAGACTTTGTGTAAAGAATGTTTGTGAAGTTACTATAAAAGCTAAATCATCTTTTCACTAATGACAGTTTCAGCATGCTGCCAGCACACTCTCATACACTGACATGAGTTTCATCCAAAATTATGGATATATTTTTCTCCATGGAGTTTTTCCCCTTTCTTTATAATTTATGTTTTCAATTTGTGAGTGTGTGTGCATGTGTGTGCATGCACGCAACAATCAAGAGTGTTTATCATATGCAATCTGGCACAGATGCTTAAAAAACTTTAACAGAAGAGTCCTGTTAAAAAGGGAGATCTGTTCTCAAGGTTTTCTTGTGTTTTTTTTTTTTCTTTTTTCTCTTCCACCCCCCCCCTCCCCCCTCCATTTTCCCTATTTCTTCCCAGTGGTGGTTGAGATAGAAAAGGTCAGTTAGCAGATAAGAAATGCTAACTCCCTCAATCTTCATATGACATGCCTTCTGAGCTCGGTGGCTAACCCTCACTTCAATGGATAGTGCAAGCTAAGGAGCTCTGGCTGAAGTTTCTAATCAATGCAAGTGTAGAAATCTGACTGAGGCACTTTGGTACACACTAACTCAGCCAATACCATTTTTCAGCTGTTTTAGATTACCTCTTCTGAAACCCATAACCGCTGGTCTTAGCTGCAGGTTTGTGATTTGATGCAATTTAAAATTCAGTGAAAGCATGAAATTGCAAATTACTCACAAAATGAAATTAACATAGCCTGCATATCATCCCGTGTACTGTGCTTTCTTCCCCCTTCTCTCACATCCATTTCTGTTCCTTTAGGATTCTTGAGAAGCATTTGAAAATTTGGGGTAGGACAGTACTTTTCACATCACGATGCAAACACTTAGGGATTCCCAGAGGCTACTGTGGGGTTTAGGATTTCTGAACACCCAAAACTTTGATTAGGCATGCTAGAAAGAAATATGAGATTATACAAATATCTTTATTCTACTATGCACCTGTTGAGTGCAAACAGTGAAAAAAAACTCCAGATTTTTATAGTGGAGTTTATAGTTCTGAATAAAACTGAGTCATGTCCCATCATGGAAAAGGCTACAATAAGAATCATTTCCCATGTCATATCAAAATGGGGAAGTCTATGACCTTTGATGTTCTTTTGAACACTTTCTGGCTGTTCTTTGTAGACAAGTTTTCAGTAATTTCAAATTTATTCTTCCTTTTCCTGATCAAATTACTTTCAGTCTTTCAATGTGCTCATTGATTCAAATTCAAGAAAAAAATGAAACTTAATGAAACTTGTTAGATAATGTAAATCTTGTTAATTCCTCATTATCTTGATGACAGAGAAAAAGAAAATAAAACTCTAAGAGTTAATGTTTACATTTTATGTTTTATTTTAGTTCTGCAGATTTTTTCAAAAATATCTATCGTTTAAGTTTCATATGATAGACTGATTATTTTTATACTTTAATTTTTGTTCTCAGGAACTGAAATATTAATGACTAGACTTTTGAAAATCCACTTTGTCACTTACTAAGCATTTACAAAATTATTAGATTTCTCTAATAGAAAAGTATTTGATTTTGGTCATTATTATTAAATATAGTATTTTCATGGCAACAGTAGTGTGAAAAATGAGTTTGAGATGAAGAAAGTATGTTGTTTTCAGAGTTTGATTGAATTCTGATTCAAAAACTGTATCTCTCTTTATGTCCTTTCTGTAAGGCTGTTTGATCTGACAGGGGTAACATTTGTTTTCCCATTGCATAACAAATAAAATAACAAGAACAAATAAAATTTTTCGCATCCCTTTAGCAATCTATTTTTTAAATATTTTTAAAACCTGAACAAGTTCCCTATCTATTTTCTTGTAGCAAAAGTTGCTGCTATTTTATAGCAGCAGTAAAATATCTCTTTTTTCCACTGTTCCATTTATAACTTTCTATCAGATTATTTACAAACCCAAAAACCTTAAAGCCAAGAATAATCTCTTAAGGGCATCAAAAATCTTACCTAAACTCATTTTGGTATTGCAAAAATGTATGGAGAAATGTGTTCCAATCACAACAAAATAAAGTGAACATTGATTTATCAATAGATGTTTCTTATTTATACATATTATAGTTATTATTTTGATTCAGTTACTAAGGGTACATTCCTATAAAGATATTCACAGTGGCCACCTGTACTTCATGTGAAATTCCATAGATTTAATTGGTTTTGTGTCTGCTGAAGAACCATTATTACTATTTTTATCAACAGTAGAAATAATAGACTGACTGTGCTTTAGAAAGTACCTTTTTATAGACAAAAAGAACACATACTCCATTTCCATAACTTTTAACCAAAGGAGAAATTAATCCAGTCATATTCATACTCCTTTTCTTTTCACGACTTAAAAATCAAAGGTTTTCAGGCTTGTTGCCCGCTAGTTGACTGAATACCAGATTTTTCCCAGTGCTCACTGGACACATCTTCCTTTCCTGAGCCCCACGATGCCCAGGTATGCAGCTGGTAGGGGGGGCAGACCTCGCCATCCCTGGGGCTTTGCACAGAAGAGTGCTAAGACCTGGTACCTCTTACGCTGCCTGCAAAGCTTCTTTCACTGAGGATAAGGAATGCATTGTCTTCACTACTGGACATGGATAAAAGAGAGTTTACCTGAAAGCATACATTTCAAAGCGGAAGAAAATTTGCAGTAGAAAAGATAACCAAATACATTCCTAAGCTTGTATTTAGCAATAACAATATTCTGTACCAGCTTTAGTATCTTGGTTAGTATCTACTTCTCTTTTCCTCTTATTAAAAACTTGACTCTTCCCTTATTAAGATGCAGTTGCATTATCAAAGAGGCTGGCTCCACATCTGACAATGCTCCCAACTCTTTCTTGTCTCCAGGCATCACCCTGCTGCTCCATCAGTTTTGCTGGCACAAGCATTCGTACAGCCATACTGTAAACAGGTGCTGCCTAGCAGTCTTCATTGGCAGTCAAATAAGATATTTTCTGACAGAAATGCAGATCTTGCCTGCTAACAAGTAAGGAGAGGGATCCTTACATGATATATGATTTTCGAAGCACATTCATTGATTCAACAAAATCCTTCCACACAGTCATATGCTTATAAATGTTCACATTCTTAGTAAAAAAATTAAGCATCAGCTAAGTATTGCCCCATTTATTTCAGCTGACATGACACATACACCTGAAATTAGAGTGTTAAAGTTTGCTTAAATTATGGCATTTTCTGAAGTTTCCTTATGATGCAACATCAACATTAAATATATATTTTGATTAGAGAATTTAACTGTGACTCTGAGTATTTCACTCTCTGAATCTGATCCAGAATACTAAACTACCATTAGCTACAAATCTTTTGAACATTTAGCTGTTCACAGAAGACAGAGGAAAATTATATTGTTATAGTCGTTTTTAAAATCATTTTGTCACCACAGTATTCTGCATATTCTAATAGTCTAGTTTTTGTGAACTATATTAAAGTTAAAACAGCTCTGGGAGCTTTCTTGATGAATTTTCAATGGTCGGTTCCATTAAGCAAAGATTGGTTTGCTTGGCTGGAAATGAACCAACAATGGGTTCAATGTGTTTTATATATATCCTTGGTTGGAAATATGTTATTATTATTATAATGTGTCATTTGTGTTTCCACTATTTTGAAAGAGTAGATCAGTTATCTAGTCTGCATACTGAATAATTCAAAGAAGTGTTCTCTATTAAATATTTAATCTATTCAAAATTATACAGTCCCAATATATATCAGTTAAATGCATACTTTTATGGAAGCCCACTTTTATTAAACCAAATTAAATATTGAATAAAATTTAATAATTAAACTAAATTACTTAGTGGATCAATTTAACACATAACTTCAATTTATGCCACCATACACGAATAACAGAGGGATAAATATTGAATGGGTTAAAAGTAACCATAGAAATACTGCTGCTAGAAGTATTTCTTCTAAACTCAAGAATTAATAGGTATGTACATGTGAATATGCACAGACGTATACTTCTTTCTTCTGTTGATCTTCTTAAACTAGAAAGGTGAAAATGTTTGCCACTATATAGGCCACTACAGGCAGAAAAAAACAGTAAAAAGAAAATGTAGTGTATATACACTTGGATTTTAGAAACCTATTCATGAATTATCTAAACTTAATTTAGTAACAAAGGACTTGTCAGGGGTGTCCTTTTTCAAGGCCCTCTTCCCTTTCTTATTTTCAGCCTGAGCTATGTACCATTTTACATAAACCAAAACATTATTGATGATATTCATCTATTATTACTTTGGATTTGGTTAAAGGCAGCAGAGAAAATCTTACATATTTACTATCACAGATGCTAGGAGTCCATGTCTAGTGCACCTGGACATCGTTTAGCAAAAATGGACTCATAGCTGTGCTATGCTGTAGGCTATTTCAGCTAAACCCAGAAAAAGTATTCATTTGAACCGAGCACCCAAAAGCCTAGTAGTTTGGTGTATGACACTACTTTCACATAAAACTAGCCCTCCATCTTCTTTATGAAATACCTCTTTCTAGTCCGTTTCAAACTGTAGTTCAGCAAGGAATCGAGCTTTTATTATTTACCTGCAGTGACAATTATGTGCGTATGACAAATAAGGGAACGTAATAGTCTCACTCACTTCTCAGATATACAGGATCAGTCAAAAACAGAGGTGGACTGCCACACAGAATTGATTCAGTCCAGTACTTGGACTTTGACAGACAAAGACAAACTGGCTTGTTATGAGTCATCATCTAGCCAACATTGTAAAATACCTTACTCTAATTAAATATATCCTACATAAAAATGACAAGGAATAAACAGCATCACAGGGGAAAAAGATGGATAAAATTGAGCTAAATTTGAACAATCTGAGCAACAGAAGCATCAAAAAAAATTAACGTTGGTATCATACCCCTGGAGCACATAGGTAGGAGAGAACAGAATGAAGGGAATAGAACTTTCTTGCTTTAATCAGCAACTGCTAAAAAAAAGTAATATATGGAAATCAATGGAGAAAAAAAAGATTGGTTTTGGCATCACTAAGTTTAATGACCAAACAGAAAAAAATTCTCCAAAAGCAGGAATTTCTTAGAAATATTTTCATGATCCAAATTCTTGTGAGATCTATGCACAGGGAAGTTCTATGTGTACCGTTGTCATGGTTTAGCCCCAGCCGGCAACTAAGCACCACACAGCTGCTCACTCACCACCCCCGCCCCTGGTGAGTTAGGGGAGAGAATCAGAAGAATAAAAGTGAGAAGTTTTGTGGGTTGAGATAAGAACAGTTTAATAATTGAAATATAATAATAATAATAATTATAATAATAGTTGTAGTGATGATGATGATGATGATGATGATGTAATAAAAAGGAAAATAACAAAAAAGAGAGAGAAATAAAACCCAAGAAAGACAAGTAATGTAAATGAAAAACAATTGCTCACCACTGACCGACTGATGCCCAGCCTGTCCCGGAGCAGCGGCCGCACCCCAGACAACTCCCCCCAGTCTATATGCTGACCATGACATCATATGTTATGGAATATCCCTTTTGCCAGTTTAGGTCAGCTGTCCTGGCTGTGCCACCTCCCAGTTTCTTGTGCACCTCCAGCCTTCTTGTTGGCGGGCCAGTATGAGAAGCTGAAAAGTCCTTGACTGCTTAGCAACAACTAAAACATCAGTATGTTATCAACATTATTCTCAACCTAAATCCAAAACACAGCACTATACCAGCTATTAGAAAGAAAATTAACGCTATGCCAGCCAAAACCAGGACAACCATATTTCCTGAAGCTGACACTTTGCAGCTTTTCTGCAGCAAGAAAAACAAAGAAGAAAGTGCTTGAGGGAAGACCTGTAGTCTAACAATTGGCCATATTTCTTTAAAATGTGTGGTAATGCCACCTAAAGCTATTTGGTCTAGCTTTGTAATGAAAGAAGAGAATCAGCAGCTTGGCAACTGTAACATTCTCTGATGCTTTCAGTCTAGTTACATTTTTGGAATGCCGAAAAACAATTTTATTCATTAGGAATGCATAGTCTGAAAAAAAAATTCAGTAAAAAAAATTGTTTAAATTATTAATTATATTTTAACATAATTTAAGAGTTTTCTTACTGGTCCTTCTTGTACCCTCTGATCAGTTTTGTTTCATTAGACAGATTATAAATTTCTTAAATTAATTTAAGAAATTTAACTTAAATTAAGAAATGAGGAAATGCTTCCTTAGTCTCGGAGCATGCTCTATCTACATCTCAGCTGCACACTGGGGTGATATGGGACCCTTCAATTCAGAGTCCGTCAAAAGAAGAATGGAGTAAGCAGCTCACTAGCGACTCCCTCTAAGGGATATTTAGTCAGTGGAAGAAGGGCCAGGGGATAAAACAGCATACTCTAGGAAGCAAAAAAGCAACTGTGCACAGCAATTTCTTAAAAAGTATGTAACACGACTTCTTTCAACTTCTTCATTTTCTGAATGCAATGTATCAGAAGCACACATCTGCAGGCTTCAGCAAATATTTGCATTTAATATCTGAAATCCATAAGTGAAACCAAATCAGCAGAATTCAATGGTGTGCTACCCTCAGTGCATCTTCATCTCTCTCTCCTCTTAAGCTGTACAAACCCAGAGGAAGAGACAACCATCATCATTATTTTTTTGTAAATAAAGTTACAGTACGGTAATGCCTGTACTGATATTTCTCACTTTGGATTTTGAAAACAAACCAACTTTCTCTACATGTTTTATTCGTAATGCAACAGGACAAGAAACTCCACCAATTTTTGGACTGGCATACTGTTTTTTTCATACTTTTGCACACTGACAGTATAAATAAGTGACTTGTTCACCTAAGTCACAGTCTAGTGAGACTTTAAACAGTTTTTGTAAGGTGTGAGTGCCTCCATCTCACATAACTCTGAGCTCTTGAAGAGTACAAGCTGGGAAAGAGCAGGATTTCTTTTCTGCATGTAACTTGCAGATATTTAAAGATCTTCACATTTGCGTTTTTAAATAAGTCTTAAAATTAAATACTGTGTAGAAGCAGCAGTATTTTGACAGATTCTTCAATCTGAAAATTAGAACAAGTCCAAATGCTAGGAAGAGCCATAAGATGCAGTAGTAGCCCTCAAAATGCCAGTTCCTGACATCTTTTCTCTTTGCATTCTGCCACAGCAACACTTTGCTTTCAAACAGTACAAAATTTGACGTGCTGTTACATTATGTCAGTTTTGCTCAGATGTAAGATGATGCTAGGACTCTGACTCCTTTCAATCCCTTCCCTGCCTTGGGATGACGTAGAAAGAATGTTATGGAAGGATTCAGGCATCTCATCTTGCATAGCTTTATCTCAGTAGTTTACTCAGGAATGTAAGTAGATTCAGACCCCCTTTTCTTCTTCCATGTGGGTTCATAAAGTGTGCATTACAATCGAGTCCCTGTAGAATTAAGAGAACGGAATGTGCAGCTCAAATCAGAGGAATTAAAATGGATAAAATACCAGAATGGGAACACTAAAGGGCATATCTGTATTTTATGTATATATTGTTTTAAACTGAGTGAATGTAGATAAATACGTGTGCAGTCTTATAGTGGAATGGATGAGAGAGTGGGAAATGAAAATACTGTAATATGAAATTGTGTTTCAATATATTATGTTTTCATAGTAATAGGAACATAAAAATATGGAAATTTTAAAACAAAAAAAAAACCAACTCCCCTTCCAAACCCCTGAATTTCCCAGTGTTGTCTAACTTTAGGAGAAGTGTATAGTCCAGCAAGAAGCTGGGGTGTAAAGGTACTTGTTAGTGTGATCCTGCAGACCTGCACTAGCTGCTGAACTCACTTGTTGAGTGACCATTGTGAGTGCAGGTGCTAAGCTTCATTAGAACACGTCCTTTTTATTTCCTCTGTGACATTCTTTCCTTTTTCCACTAAAGCCAGCACTTTCTCACTTCCCTTGTCTAGATGACTGTACAGCTTGGGTGTTCAAGCCAAGTAGGGAATTATAGCATTTAATTTTGAAAAAGCAGTTGGGAGGATGATTATCAAAGGTTATCTGGGAAAGGAAACATTATGAAATAGATTTCTGCCAACTCCTACTCTTGTTTGCAGGTGCACAGGGAGGTGAATAGCTCCCTCGTGCAGACCTCAGCGCTGTTCTGTGCCGTCGCCAATTCCTTCTGTCTCTGAGATTTCTTGAGTGTGTGAGATGCCTAAGAAGAGACTGGCTGGAAGGAAGGTAACAAGAACAGCTCCATCTTTTATCTTTGCATCTGCCACATTGCTGAGAAGAGAAGTGTACTCCACTTCGTTGAAGAGAGATGAGCTAATCTACCAACGTATTCTTTTTATCTTTTGGATGGCTATGAGTACATGACTCACATTTGACTATTTTAATGCAACATCAATCAGACACTCGAAAACTTTACTCAGGCTTGTATTCATTTCTTCACTTCTCCAGATTTAAGCCAAATTTAGAAGTCAGATTTAGAGCCTGATTAAGGCACCTACCTACAGATTAGGACAACTGCTAACTGCAGTGCAAAGTGTCTTAGCTCACAAAATAGTCGGTGGAGAAAAAGTCAGTGCAGAAAGTAGAGATGAGAGAGCAATTCAGCTGACCCTAAAGTGAAATTGAATACTTCCTTTATGATGGGACTTAGCTGCCTAAACATAAGTTTCTAGTGTCACTTTAGATGCTTTGAGTTCCCCCAACCTACATAGATCCCAGTTTCCAACTGCTGCTTTTCAAGTCTGAGCCCTTGTGTTACAATGGGCATTCATTGGTCCTTGGGTCACATCCACCAGCCTGTGCATAAAATTGTGCATCTGAAATGCTACTAGACATTTGTTTAGACATTTCATGTCTGGTCATCTGAATCACTCCCTGAGTTTCAAATATAGTAGGTGCTAAATCTCTGTAGGTTATAATGGGAATTTTAGAGCCATGACCTTATTTTAGCTGAAAACCGTAATGGTATTCAGTATCGTTTGAGAAGCCTTAGAACATCAAGGCTTAGAACATCTTAGGCTGAGGTACTCAACGCCTTCTTTGCCTCAGTCTTTAATAGTCAGAGCAGTTATCCTCAGGGTACTCAGCCCCCTAAGCTGGAAGACAGGGATGGTGGGCAGGATGAAGCCCTCATAATCCATGAGGAAGATGTTAACGACCTGCTATGCCACCTGGATGCTCACAAGTCTATGGGGCCGGATGGGATCCACCCGAGGGTACTGAGGGAGCTGGCG